>LSSL01000133.1:14115-29158 GCA_001953115.1 Smittium mucronatum | reverse complement strand
ATATATATATATATATTTATCATCAATAAATTATTATTTGCAAAAACAATAGGAATATTATCATCTTTAAATTTTTAATAAAAATAAAAGTGTTTTTAAAATCATAATTTTAAAATTATTTAAGCCCCATCATCGTTGAATATAAATATGAAATATAACCATTAAAAAATTGGGTGATGTTTTTTGAAGAGTTATATGAGTGATATTCTTATTTTGAAAAAAATAACGATTTTTTCATTATTTTTTTCCTCCGAAAAATAGTGAGTAGCTCTTGGGCAAATATTTTCCTCTTTTTTTTAAAAATCAAACTTTCTATTTTTATTTAAAAATAACGATTTTTTTTTGTATTAATTTAAGCCATATTTGGAAATTTTAATTGGTACTTATGATGCTGTGATTTCAATTTATAAATTTTAATTCTTAGTTGAGTAATTTTTTTATATTATTTGGAGGGGTTATAATTTCGGTTAAATTGGCTATGTATTTGATATCTTTGCTCCTTTTTTCTTTAAATTTGGACTATAAATATCGAATCAATAAAGAGCAATATTTTTTACCAAAAACAACTATTTATTCAAAAAATAAGAAATATATCTTTTTTTTTTCAAATAATTTCCAGATTATTATATTTAAAATCACATTTTAATTATGGATCTCTGTATTTTAATATAAATTCCGATTTAGATAATCTATATTAATATAAGATTATTAATGATTAAACCAAAACCTCTATAATACTAGAACTATGTAAATATATACATTAATTTCAAAATAATAATAATTGGAACCACCTTATTATTATTTTCAAAAAGGGTTATCTGTATGAGATGTAAAAAAAAATCTGCATCAATTTTTTTATTAAAACTAATAATCTATTTTGAGCTCAGCGAAAGTCAGATATAATAATTAAAAAAAATTTCTAAGCCTATTTCGAATGATTTGCTTTTTTCTAAAAAACTTATCCTAAATTTTTCAAAGCTTCAAACATTTGAAATAAATATCAATAATTTTATAAAATATAGAGACATAAATATTTTCACAAAATAATAATCTTTAAATCAATTAATAGAACTTTTATATGAAAAATTTCGACTGAATTACTCTAATTTTAGATAAAATTTAGGATAAGGTATTTATAAAAAGATAGTGTTAATGAAATTTTTCATTATTAAAAAACTACGATTTATCTCAAATATTTATGTGAAATATTATTATACAGAAATAAATGCAGTTACTTATTTCTAACAGATAATTTCAAAAAAAATTGTCGATTAATTTATTTATTTTTCAATATTTTCTTCACTTTATTAAAATATTATCAGTTAACTAACTAATAAAATATCTAAAATATGTAGTATAATAAGATTTATTATATTTTTAAAACTCTTTTAAACACATTTAAATTATTTCATATATTAATTATATTTGTATTCAGAGTGAAAAAGATTTATAGTCTTATTAAAACACCGAATTCAGATATAAATAGTGCCATATTAAAGTTGAAATAAAATAAAAAGGTTTTAAGAATTTATAAATAATTTCAAAATATCAATTAAATAAATTATTAATATCATACGAGTAAAATGGGCTTAAATCTAATAATGCATTTAAATTAATAAATTATGTTCATTCCAGTTATTAGAACTATTAAGTCTTCACTTAAACATAAATGGAAGTTGAACCTTTTACTTAGGTAAAATTACTATTATTATAAATATAGTAATGTTTAAAGCAAAAAAATTGTATGAAAAATATGTAGATTCAAGGGTAAAAAATTTAGAGTTAATATTAACTTTAAAAAAATGAGTAAAAAACTATTTATTAATAAAAAACTGAGAAAAAAAGTCGATAATTCTTATGGAAAAAAAGATGAATTTCTGATATTTTTTTTAACAAATATGAACTATCTGATTGCAAAAATTAAATATCTCACACATATGGAGCTAAACTGGAAAAATTAGATTGTAATTGCAGTTATATCTTGACATATGGGTTGATTCGGTAAATTATACTGATTCATTACATTCAAAAAAACTCTACTCAACCCAATTATTCATCCATAATGATAGATTCTGGGCCCCATTAGCTAGAGTTGCATCACATAAAATTACATCAACTATTTATACTAAATAAAAAATTCTAAAAATTAAAAATATTCATTGTACTGATAGATTATTTTTTTAAAAAGGAATTTTTAAAAAAAAAATAAAAAATACACATTGACAAACGTCTTTTTTTAAGAAATTGGAAATCAGAAATAAATAATATTGAAAACTGAAATTTATAATCAAATAAATACCAAGAATCCTTAATTTAGTAAGAATACAATTGTTTATTGAAAGAATTTTTTCTGAATCCAACTTCATGCTGATTTTTTTACTTCGAAATAATTAAATTTCCTCTTTTAACATTCTAAAGTATGTAAATATCTAGGTATTCGAAAATACTGATTATATACATCAATAATTTAAAAATACAAATTTTTCCTTAGAATTTACATAAAATTGCTCATCAACAACTAATGGATCGCCCTTAACTAAAAATAATTATATTATGTGATATTTTTAAAATTTTTGATTTTATTAAACATATTAACCAAAAATGTTTTTTTATTTAATTTTGCCCGATATTCAAACACTTTTTTTTATGTAAAATTTGCCTTAAAAACTATTAGATTTTTTTATAATGACATATTTTTACATGAAAACATTTTTTATTACTTATTTTCTCAAATATTTTCCAAATAAATATAAAATAAATAATATTTTTTATCATAGTTTTAAATATGTATTAGTAAAACTATAAAAATAAAACTTAAAAGCTAAAAATGTAAAGTATTCTTAAATTCTGCCTCAATTTTACTTATGTATGCTTAATGATCTTTGTTTATTTTTTATTTTTTTAATATAATTATAATCAATTTTTGAGATTTTATTCTCATAATAAATAAAAAATTAGGTTTCACCACTAATTTTTATTAAACTTACTCATGAGAGTTTCATTTCAAAAAAAGATGGCAACAGCCTAAACTTTCAATTCGGATTAACATACAAAAAATTCCATTTATGTTTTTTCAAACTTTCAATTTCGCATACTGCACAAATTTTCCACTTACAATTTTATTCATCGCCTAACTTTTTCAATCCCATTTTTCGTGCTTGAAAATTTTTTCATTAAAAAATATCAATGAGTTCTTATTTTTATAATCTAGTTTAGTTTTACTGTTTTCTCATATTTTTAATTTCGCCTATATTTTGAATACTATCAATAGAAAAAACAACCCAATTCAAACTCAAACTATTAAAATTCCCAGTAATAGTAATTAAATATCTTTCCCATTGGCTTTTTTTTTTGCCCTTGAATTTTCCTCGGACCAATTTTACATTTATCATAAATTTCGCTAAAAATCTCAAAAATAGCTTTCCATTCTGAAACATGCACTAAATTATTACGCATATTAACGTGAATATAAATAGAAATAATTCCGCCTTTAAGAATCCTAAAATCTCTAAACTACCTTTTAACCAATATGTTAACTAGAAATATTGACTAAAACTAAATACGGCATCTTTAATTATCAAATATCTGATTTTTAAAAAATTATCCGTCAATTTTTGTTTTTTTTTACAAAAAAAAAAGATTTCACAAAAGCATAAATTTTAATCAAGAAAAAAAATAATGGTTTGGGAAATCAGACATCGTTTTAAAGATATATAAAACCTAATAGTTTTTCATTTTTTATATAAATTTAGCTGGATATGAGTAGATAATAAACTTTAAAATTAGGTAAATATTTTTATTATGTTTTATACAAGCTATATGATTAAATATATATATAAATTATCTTTCGGATAAGAAGAATAAATTACTGATGCTTGATTCTGTTATTATATGAAAATATGTCATATTTTGTGTGTTAAAAACTTTAAACCTTGAGATTAATTTTTTCTTCGCCTTTCTAGGTTAATAAATACTACCGCTATTAATATTAATAATCCCGAAATTATTATTAAGTCTCGAAAAATCTATAACCAAAAGTACCAAAAAATGTGCCATATTTTATTAATATAAAAAAAAATACTGAAGATAATTTTTTCAAATAGAATTCGCTTACACGAAATCCAATAAAAGATATAAAAACTAGTTTCATTGATTTTTATATAAATTTTTATTGCTTTTTTGGATCTAAGATGTGCATATAATTGTGGTTACTTTTTGATGATGAACTTTGATTTATCTTTTGAGCTATTTTCAATAGGGTAAACAAATTTTTATGTGGTCCATCAATAAAGTTATGATCAGGTGCCGTGACTATTTGCATATTATCATTTCTTCTACCTTTTCTACCTATTATTTTACGTTATTTATTTTGTATTGTCAAATGAAATTTTTGTATTTCTTAAAAATATGCAACAAAAAATTAAATCTTAATTCTTTCTATTTATTGATAAAAAAAGTATACGAAATGTCCATTATGTGAATTGGTAGTATACAAATAGTCTTGACACCGGAATTCCTCTTTGAAAAGACTAGACATAAATAATTGGAAATGATGAAAATGTACAGTGATTTATCGAAATTTCTATCAATTGGATTTTTATTCATTAAAATTTATAATGCCCAATAAATTTTCCTTTTAATTAAATCAGATCAAAATCACCAGTAAATAATCAAATCTAGATAGGGATCAAATCAATACAAAATTTATATTTTCGCCTCTCTTATCATTAATACAATTGTGATTTTCATGTGTATAAGAGATGATATATTTTATCTTTTTAAAATCTGTATATTTTTCTCTCAATATTTTGGATTATATTTTATGTATTATAATTCATTTTGTGTATCCAAAATTTAATGTTCAGTTAAAGTCCCCGTACCATTATGAGTTCTAAGTTTGTTTGTTTTTTTTATCACGGAATTTTATTGTAAGATAACGTCATTAAAAGCTATGAGTTCTAAGTTAAAAGCTATCATAACCTTGAAAAAGAACCTATAATTTAAATAATAATTTAAAATTAAAATATCTAGCATCATTTTAAGCCAATAAGAAACTCCTCGTTGTATTAAAAAAGCGGCCCCAAGAGATGTTGATAAATTTTTCAGTGGGCGAATTTGGATGAAATTTAGGAGTGGTTTTATCCATTCTCTAAAATATGTGTACCTCCTTAACCAAGCCGCGCATTTTTTCCGATGTGTATGTCCAAAAATTATCTATTTTGGCTCCTGGGATATATTTTTTAATGCATTAAATCTATTTGTGGGACTAAATCCACAACTAGAGAAAACATTTTCCAGTAATATCCTTGCTTTTCCAAAAAAAAAAACCACTTCATTTAACATTCAAGCGAAGGTCCAGATTCTCTCGACTTCAAAAACGAGTGCAATAAAAGTATTCGAGCTCTTGAGTAGCCAATAAATATAATTACTGCAACTGGATATTCAGCATCCAGTAATCTATATAACATTTCAATTTTCTATTGAATAAATGGATCGATTTTTTAAATGAATAATTTGCATAAAAAAATCATTTTTTATTTCACTTTTGAATATTTACCCAGAAAATTTACCCAAAAAATAAAAGCTATTTGCGCTGTATTCTTCAAGGTTGCTGAAAGATATTTGATTTAAATTATTTTCTCATTTTCTGATATAAAAATAGTGAAAAATATTTGCCTAGGTATAGTAGATATTCCAAACTTCGACAATATCATCTTGATTTGACACGTTTTTAGTTTATTTCCGCGAACTTCCTGAGCCATTTTATTAAGCTGAATTTTTACTGAATTAGAGAAAAATTTTTTTACGGGAATAAGGAAAGTATAGTCTGAATCCTTCCAAAAAATGGCCCTCTTCCATGATTACTAATGCATTGCGGCAGTTATACGATTTTTTTTCACTGTAATAGTATGAGACTGCGTAATTTGACAACTTGTTAATTTTCTTCAAATTCTAATAATCAGAAAAGCTTTCAATACGACCATATATCACGGAGCGAGATCAATCTCGAAATCTTTTGTTCTTTTTTAAAAAAGAGTTGATTTATGCTCCATAAAGAAGCAGATATTTAGAATAAAAATTAAACAAGCCAGAATCAGAAAAAAGGACGAAAGCAAATATTTGGATTTAAAAAAATATCTTATTTTTGGTTGTAATCATTAACAAAAATATCCAATTATATGAATCAACCAATATTTGGAATGAGTAATGTATATTTAGAATCAAACTTTCAAGAAAAAAATATATTAGTGCAGATCATGTAATTTTTAAGAAAAATGTAACTCTGGTATTGCAATTTAAGAATATAGTGGCTTAAATATGGTACACCACTTATAAATAGAACGGGGGTAGAAGTTTGGAAACAGAAAGAGTTTAATAAACTTTTCGATAATACCACCAATTCTCGAAAAGTACCTTTAGAATGCATCTATTCCAAAGACCAAGGTATATAATTAACTTGGAAGCTACAACACGGGTATTGGCATATTTATTGTGTAATATGCGCCCTTATCAAAATAAAATACATTCGAAGGATACTACCAACTAAATGGCAACACTCTAACAAACATGACTAATTTGGAACCACATCCGAAATGGCATAATACACAAAAACATTTAGATCATATCATTTATTCATACTCAAAATTCTTGATTGATAAATAGTATTTGCAGTAATTGAAGGGTATATTCAATTTTTATAACATCCTTTCTTTAAAGAATCCAAATTAAATGCAATCATCATTGTTATTTTTTGCAAAATATTGGATGTTTTGCTATTTATGTTATCGAAGGAGCTCGACTTTTAATTTCAAATAATCCAAATTGGACCTTTCAGAGTTGCTTGTGAAAAGATGCTATTTAGTTTTCAGTAAAACAAATTTAATTTGCAACTCTCGCATATTATTTGGTTGATTTTTTGTATCATCAGATTGAAAACTATTGAGTGGCGAATGAAAGAATTTTTTTTTTTTTTACACAATTTTTTTAAAAAAAATCAAAACGAATGGATACTTGATGGATATTCTCGAACAGGCAGAATCGATTCGGAATAAGCGCAGTATGATGATCTACTTTCAATGGACAGTCTATGTTACTTAGGCAAAGCGATGTCCCTTCTTTTAGCAGCTTGTTTTAGAAAAGCAATTGCGTAGACATCTTCGCTATATAAAGTGATTTACACTTTATCAGTCTTGTTAAAAGTGGTTTCTAAGGAGGAACTTGACCATCTCAGTGAGCTCGCTTTCACATATGTCAAGCTTAATTCATGATTGCATGGCTTCAAAGTAAACCAGATTACTTGAAGCAATGCAGGCTGGGGGATATCTGATGGTAGACATGACTCCAATTTCCCTTAGGTATGTAGCCGGCAGAGCAACACAGAATTCATTAGCGCTGGGGCCATCACTCTTTTCTATGAATTATAAATTTTTTTAGCTACAAACTTTTTCCACATAGTTTTTACTGATGCTATTTACCAATAAAAACCGCGATAAAAAAAAAGCGAGCTTGATTGCTTTTTTGGTTCTGAAAAGGTTATTTCTCAAATGGCAAAATGGAAATGTGCTCATTCTCATATTTGGAAGATTATTTTAAAAGTCAGACTTTTTTAAAATGAAACCCATTGGATATAATGAAATTTGGTCAATATTAACCCTTTCCAGACCCAAATTTGAGCTTTACTACCATTGGTGCTTATTAAACATTTCAATTGGATATATTTTCACTTTATCCAATAATGTATATATCTATTTTTTTATATGATAGCATTGAATAAAAAATGAATGCCATTTTTGTTCCATCGCCCTTAACCTTCTCCGGGTCCAAATTTGTTCTTTGTCTCTATTTGCATATATTTGCAATGCTAATTGGCTCAAAAACATGATAAGCCCAATGGTATATAAATAAAATTAAACTAATAATAATATTGAGCGAAAAGTGAAAGCCATTTTTTGCGCCATTGCCCCTGAAAGGGCTAAAGGGCTAAACAATAATAATGGGGAAAATATACTGGCTCTAAATTTTTGATATTTTGCCAATAGAAGGTTCCCTATCTGATTACAATCCCAAACTATCCAATAATTTTACAGATATATTGAGTTTATTCCCAAATTAGTAAAGTATAAAAAGCCAAATAGAAAAGTGACCAGTTTCATAGGGAACATACCATTTATGACTCTTTCAAAATACTTAGCTACCAATAATACAGGGCTAAATCAATGCCCTAAATGGATCCTGATGGTGAATTGGTTAGAATAGATACAGTTTGTTGTTTTTTTTAACTGAAATTTGTTATTTGATCAAGTATCTGAGACGCACTCAATGTATTCTGATTTGAAATCCCATCATTTTCTTATTATTAATATCTCCACTTATCCTCGTTTAGGTTTTGAGAAAATGTATTAACACACAAAATATTGAGATTTATTCAGTGTTCAAATGATAATCGTATTTTTATTCGTGAATTTCCAAAACAATTAATATCAATTGGTTAGGATAAACCAATAAAAATACTAAGTAACATAGTAGGATGCAATAACAGGATTGTTGGTTTAGTTTCAATGCCACAATTTAGCCTATTTAGCACAAAAATGAAAAAATTATGCATAGATTTTCTGTAAAGAGTTATTCGGAAAGTAGCAAATAACAGAAATTTTCTCAAGCACAATGTTATTTATTTTAGAAATATCTATAAACAGTCGATGATTTATAAACCAGCTTAAATTTACAAAAAAAGTATTGGAGGGTTAATGGGTCAGAAATTCTAAATATAAACATATTTGTAAGCAAGATCTGAATAATGGTTGGATAAGGCTAATTTAAGAGAGATGTTAACTGGATTAGCAAAATGATAAACATTAATTTCTAATAGGGAATCATTTAGCGGCCAACAGATCTTTGAGATGATCAGGGACATGTTCAGGAAGCGATGGTGGGAAAACGAGCTTGGGCTCTGGTTGTAGATCTAGGGGGCAGGTCGTGATATGATTGCTGAAGAGGATGCTTGTAAGAACAATAGGTATGAAAAGACGCATGACAGAATTGTTTATTTTGCGCAGGAGATCCCAAAACAGCGTTTGTTTCCTAAATGCAGTGATTGTGGGAATTTGATGCCTATTCACCCAGAACAATGGCCGGCATCAGATTTCGGGTACTGGCGCCCTCCCTCCACAGAAGACCTCCTCCTGCTCCCTCAATTTTGAACCGGGTGTGCCAATAGCGTCGTATAAAGCTAAAATATGCACAAATGTCTGATTATTGGTTTACATCCTGTGGGCTAAGTTAAATCTGTGTTTGGGCATATTTGTTAAACTCCCAAAATAGAGACTTACGTACTTGTGCTTTCCGACCTTGGTATTCCTGTTATAATTGTTCTATGTTGTACGATATTTTTCAATTAGTCTGCTATCTTTCATCACTTTGGTTTTTGCTTCCCTCGTTACACTCTATCTTTCTTTACTTTAACACATTGCGATCCTGTTTTGAACCTCATAGCATCTTAGAGATATAGAAATTTAGCTAGGATTCATAGCGCCTGATTGTTTAGTAACTCCTTCGGTCTAATAATTTGCTTGAAAGAATCACTAGAAAAATAAGAAATGTCTTGGTTAAGACCTAGTAAACTTCTTTCACATCTTCCTGCTTATTATTTCCACCGATTTCTATTGATTTTATAATCAACGGCTCTATTTAACTTTTATTTTAACTTTTTCCATTTTTAAAAATAGAACAAAAAAAACCAACCAAGTTGGACTCTGTTAAATCCTCAAAGGACTCTTTGGCAGACGATTATTCAGGGAAGGTTCTGTCTAAAAACAATGTTAGTCCTCAATTGGAAAACAATCTAAAGAATCTGTCCCTTGAGAATTCTGTCTCCAGCAGTATCCCTGATACTCCCATCGAATCTCCGCAGCAAAAGCCCTTTTCAACGATCACTTCCAGTAATAGCGGCTCCATAGATGGAGATCAGACTCTCATTGATTCTACACAATCATACCCTAATACAGCCAAGAAGGAGGAATCCGAAAGGAGAGTTGGTATTTTAACCGTAAAAATAATTTGCGGAAAAAGTGTTATTACCCCTAATCGTGCTCAATTCATTGCCTCACATTACTCTAAATACAAGAATGATGTTCAGCAACGTCCTTTTGCTGTTATTTCCTTCGATAAAAATGAAGTGATCGCTGCCCCCCTTGGAGGCGATATGATTAATCCTGTTTGGGAATATCGTGCAAATTTGTAAGATTATATTTATGCACTTTATTTTTCACTTTAGTAATGCAACTTTTATGCCTTTTTTTGCTTTTTATAGCGATGTTTCAAGGAAATCTGATGTCACCGTTTCACTATACCAACAAATTGAACAAAACATACCTGCCAATCATCCTTCAAATCAAAATTCTAATCCAGATGCTAAAAACAAGCCAGGGCCTGGAAAATGCTTTATTACAGTTTTTCTCGGAAAGACCAAATTTACACCGATTTTCAATGATGTATGTTCAACCAAATCTTATATTCTTTGTCTTTTCTTTCTATAAAACAGCCCTTTTCATTTTAGAGGCTAATAGACGAATGGTACCAATTGGACGTATCGGGATACATACATCTCCAGTATAGTTTTAACAAGAAGGAATCTGAGAAACTTAATATTGATCAATTCGATCTACTGAAAGTTATTGGTAGAGGAAGTTTCGGAAAAGTCTTCCAAGTCCGTAAGAGAGATACTGGGCGCATTTATGCAATGAAGGTTCTTTCCAAATCAAAAATAATTATTCGGTCCGAAGTCGCTCATACACTTGCTGAACGTAATGTTCTTGCTAAAATCAATCATCCTTTTATAGTCCCTCTAAAATTCTCCTTTCAAACCCCCGAGAAGTTATACCTCGTCCTTGCGTTTATAAACGGTGGTGAACTATTTCACCATTTGCATAGAGAAGGAAAGTTTGACCAGCATTTGAGCAGATTTTATGCTGCTGAACTTTTATGTGCTTTGGAATGCTTGCATTCATATGATGTCGTTTACAGGGATTTGAAACCAGAAAATATTTTGTTAGATTATAGCGGACACGTAGCTTTGTGTGACTTCGGGCTTTGTAAGTTGAATATGACAGATGACAAAAAGACAAATACTTTTTGTGGAACCCCAGAGTACTTGGCTCCAGAATTATTATTGGGACACGGGTATACCAGGACTGTCGATTGGTGGACCTTTGGAATTCTCCTTTATGAAATGCTCACAGGTCTTCCTCCATTTTACTGTGAAAATCCAAACGAGATGTATAGACGCGTCTTGGAAGAGAAATTGACCTTTCCCCCAGGCCTAGGAACGCGTGCCAAAGCACTCATTAAAGGATTGCTTATACGGGATCCCCAATATCGACTAGGAAGTAACGGCGCAACAGAGATTAAACAACAGCAATTCTTTGCTGAAATAGATTGGGATCTATTGCTAGGGAAGAAATACGACCCTCCCTTTAAGCCATTGGTAAATTCTGCTTTCGATACCAGTAACTTTGAAGATGAATTCACCACCGAGTTGGCTGAAGACTCATATATTCCGGATTCAAATTTGTCTGAGACTGTACAACAGCAATTTTCTGGCTTTAGTTATGATGGAAGCGGTGGTGCATTTTCATTAGCTCAGAGCTACATGGTTAACGGTGTAAACGACTACACCAAAAATTAAGTATACATTACCCTTTATGCCTCTTTTATAAAATGATCGATTTCTTTTGTCCCTTGAAACATTTGGGCACATGTTCATATTATTTTCTTAAATCAGTGGGAAAATGATGGTTGATTCTGTATAACCATCTCTCTTTTCCTTTTCTTGTAAACTTTAAATTTTATATTTTGCAATAAATTTGAGAAGTATATACCTTGCAGTTTTTTTAGGACTCGCTATTCCGCTTCTAAAATCATGATTTATTTTCATACATCAATCCTACTATTTATTTTAGGTTTTTTTTTTAACCATTTCGAAACCAGAAATGCCTAGGGGGGGAGCGTTTTTGCTAATCAATAAAACTTCCATTTAAATTTCCATCGTTATATGATCATTTTTTAGTTTAAATTGATTGCGATAAAAGTATGAACTTGACATGAATCCTTAAATTTACCATAAAAAACAAATTTCACGTTTGGCCAATGGAAGAATAAAATATGGAAAACAGTCAAAAGGGCACAAACTTAATACAAAAGTCCACAAAAATATTCAATTTCCCACAACCTCTAGCGACATTTCCCAGATTAAAAAATCAACGAATCGAATTTTTTTAAATGTTTAAATATGCACTATCTATTGGTATTTATTTTCATACGCCAATATTTTTTAAAAAACATGAATATTTTACAAATCAAACTGATTAGATGTTTTCAAGCTCATTGATTTTCTACTTATTATTTGATAATCCAGACTGGGCTAATAAATAGGCAGTTAAATAGAAATGTTTATCCAGTAGATGATTTTTTTATGTGCGAAAATACTGAACATTTATATATTTTAATAATCTGATTTTTCAACCTGAGGAATTTCACTTAATTCTGAAGAAATATTCATATTTTTGTGCGAATTTAAATTAAATTTGAGTTAAATTAATTAACATCCAATAAAAAACAGTTTAGTTTTTATTAATTCTATCTTTGTTATAACCTCAATTGTATTAATTTACCTCCAAACTGTGATTCTGCATGTTATTTAAATCCAGCTTTTTTTTTTTGATAATATAAAATGATAAAAAATTAAGTGTTTAACAAATAACCAAAAAATTTATATCAATTAATAAAGCTTGAATAGATTGAGTCAAAATTAACTATTTAAAGAAAAATTTCGATGGTTATTATTTTTTATTTGGATTTGATATTCCTGTAGTTTTGGGTCTTTTTTGCTAATTTTGATATTTTTGTTTGTTTTCCTTTTTTTGCTTGACTTTACTGGTTTTACATATCATTAAACTTTTATTATAAAAAATAAAATCCGTTTTTAATCGGATTAAAATTTTTCTTTTTTTAATAAATTGAAAATTTAATCCAAATTTATATTAAAAAACCTTCATAAGAGGAAGATATCTCACAAATAATTTATTGGTATATCCAAAAATATCAACCTCCCCCCGCATTACTAATAAATATAACTCCTATCCCCTCCTAATTATTTAAAAAATTGGGATATCCTATAAAAACCCCCGATTTTATAGAATATATATCAGTTTTCAAAAAAAAAATCAGTATTCTTTTATACACATCCTATATAATGTTTAAATTAGAGGTTTGTAAATATAAGTGATATATTTTTGAAAATAACATAATAAAAACTTTGACTTTAATCAGATCCTTGATGATACCAAATTAAACTTTAATGATATATCTTTTAATTGGATTTAACCCATTTAAGTTCTCCCTCACCCTCTTCCTGTATAAAAAAATCTTTTCAATAATGATAATAGAGCTCATTTGCCTTATATTTCTAGCTTTTTTAGTTTAGGAAACAATAAAAGTATTTTATTGAAAAACATTGAAAAAATTGTTAATAAAAAAAAAATCTAACAGATAATGTGACGAAAATATAATCCTCGTCACTTATATCACCATAATACTAATTTAATAACTTCCCCACCCACCCATAAAATTAATTTTATTCGAGTTTAAATTTAACTTCTCTTATATATTGCCAAATATATAAAAATGATAAACTTGGGTGATTTAAGCTATTTATAAATGCTTTGTTTATTCCAAAAAAATTTAGTCGATTTTTTATTGAAAGACTGAATTGAACTCGATTTATTTTTTTTGTCTCGCTCAAAAACTAGCTGTAATTTCGGTGCATGTATGGATTATGAATTAATTTTATCAAAAAATAAAGTAAAAAAATATAGAGTGACTAAATTTTATAAATATGAAACAATTATAATGATTTTTTTCACAAAAAAAATTCAAAAAAAAAAAAAGAGCCAATTAATGGTAATTATTGATTCCTAGGTCATTCAAAAATGGAAAAAAAATCAGACAATAATACTAAGTGTTTATCATGTTAATATTCAAGAGATATTTTGTTTGTTTTTAGCTTCAAAATTTCGGAAAATCGCATCTTTATAATTCGAAAACATTTGAATTTAGCTATAATTTTAGAAATACCTTTTTGAAAGAATTTGAGCTGATAATATGTGCTAAACACTCCCATTTAATCTTTCTGATTTATTTTTCAAGCATTAAACAATATAAGTTATTTCAATATGATTCATATATTGGAAACGTATTTTGATTTCTGAATTTTTTAGAATGATGATTTTTTTCATATTTATCTTTTTACTTATTGATGAAAATGATTAATTTTACTAGCAGTAAGTGATTTTCAAAAAAAAAAAATCTATGAAGTTATAGATTAAATAAATAAAATAAAATAATACACAGAAATGCGTAAATGAATCAGGTGGTTGAGCAAAGCTGCGGGGAATGAATCGAAAGATACGTTGTTTGTTTTGTGAAATATATTTTAAAAAATCGATGGGAAAGATATTTTATTTATATTATAAAAATTAAAACTCATAACATATATATATTGATGCTTTAATTTAGGGGTAATTTTTATTCGTATAACAATGAATACAATCTTCAAATTTTAATTACTATCACGTGCAGTGCATAAGTAATGTATTTTCCGGATATCACTATCTTGTAAACTCACTAACCTAAATTCATAAATTTCAAAAAAAATTGTGCAAATGTAAGGTTCCTGTCTAATATAATTTGATATTAACCTAGATAAAAAATCATAATTAAAAATAGTCAATTTCTGAAAGTTGGTGATAATTCTACTAAAAAGGTTACATACAAAAAAAAATTTAACTTTTAATTTCACAAATATTTTTTTGGCACAATATTTATATATATTAATGAAAAAGAAATTGAATTTATAAAAATTTACTGATTTTTTTTTTGCGTAACAGTGACTTATATGGAGAAGGAATAATATAAAGCTAATAATAATATAGAGAAATAATATTTATTTAAAAATCAAAATTCAAAAAAAAAAAAAAAAAAAAAAAAA
>LSSL01000133.1:0-13672 GCA_001953115.1 Smittium mucronatum | reverse complement strand
AAAATTCAAAAAAAAAAAAAAAAAAAACAAGGAGCATTTTTGAATAGTACGGATAAAAAAAGAAAAAAAATTCACAAGTAGAATATTGAAAGTTTCATAAAAATAAAAACACATAATAAATGTTAGAATATAATAGGGTTATTTTAAATAATAGATTCCCTATAAAAAAGATAAAATTGTGCCTCAGAATTTGAAAAAAATTTGTAACTATTGGAAGAGTAGTAAAAAAGAAAATACTGTATAAACTTGAATCCAATTAAAAATATTTAACCTTTAGAAAAGCTATCAATAGCTGGAGAATCTAAGAAAATGTCATTTTGGAATCCCAAAATTGAAATCAAATATTATCAAAAAAATACATTTTAGGGGGATTTAGGTGATAAAAAATAAGCAAAAAAATTGGTACTTCTTTCCAAAAAACCAACCTAATACCTATAAAAATTAGTAAAAATTAAAATACATTCATAATTATAACCAATCAAGCCAAAATTAAATAGATCCTCTCAAAATATCACATCTATCACCAAAAACACTTTTTACAAGCATTTTTCATCAACAAAATCTTGACTCCATCATTAAAAAAAAATAAATTTATTGGCCATTTTTTATTCACAAAAATATGCTTCAGTAGAAAAACCTTTTGAATGGCAATTAAGACCCCCGTGCAAACAATTGGTTTCATTTTATAACATTAAAGATTTGTAAAAATATAATATGTGATTAAATATATTCAAAAGTGAATTTAAGATAAAAATTAATATCCATTGCATAAGTCATAAAATTTATAATTGCTTTCTTAGATTGATTTATTATTAGATTTTTTAATTTTGAAAACAAAAATTTTAAGCAATAGAATTTGCTAAACATAATATAAATAATTTTCAAATAATTAAGCCATTCCCATGATTTACAGGTGGAATTTGATGGTTTCGTTAAATCTAACTATATTCCATAATTGTCAATCTTTTAGTTTTTATTTTTTGATTTTAAGATATAATATATCTTTTGGGAGAAGAAACAAACAAGATCTAACAGCCCTTCGAAAAAATTTGACAAAATCCTTTTATTTTTTAAAAAAATAATTTAGTGCAAAAAAAATTTAGAGAACTCGACCCCAAAATACTTGATACACCACATTTTTATTGAACAGAATGATATGACTAGGAGTTTAATTCCCAAGGCTTATTGGGAGAGGCGCATTATGACATAAAATGTTAATTAAGAGCCTTATTTGCCTACAGATTCATATTTATAATGCTTGGGTATTCTACCATTCTCTCAATGAATGCTACATAATTGATAAGATTCTTTGAGCTATAAATTTATAAATTAAAATAATTTAGAATTCAAAAAAACATATTCTTGTTTATTTTTAAATTTCGCTAAAAAAATCTTTATCCAAGTTTAGGGAATAATGAATAGGGATTTAGAAAGCTTCATTATAAATATGTTAGCTTTAACTATCTTTAATTCTTTAATTTACTTTTAAAAATCTTTAATATTATAAAATGAAACCAATTATTTGCACGGGGCTCTTAATTGCCATCTAAAAGGTTTCTCTACTGAAGCATATTTTCGTGGATAAAAAACGGCCAATAAAAAAAAATTGGTGATGGATTTAAGATTATGGTGATGAAAAATGCTTGTAAAAAGTATTTTTGGTGATAAATGTGGGATTTTGAGTGGATCACATTTAATTTTGACTTGATTGGTTATGATTATGAGCGGATTTTAATAATTAAAATTTAATTAATTAAAAAAGTTATTATTATGATTTGATTTGATTTCACCAAAAATATTCTTGAATTAGAAGCTTTTATTCTAAAATCTTCAAAAAAATATTGCTTAAATTTTGAAAAGAGTTAATATTTTAATATACATTATATATATATATATATTGAAATATTATTGGAACGAATTTTTTCGGAAAAAGACAAGCATTGCATACAATTAGAAATTTATAAGGTAGATATTTTTTTTGTGTATTTAGGAGGTGATCATGGTTATATTTATTAAAAGTGTGACAGTATTAAAAAATATAGGTTTTTTCTTTATTTGAAAAATTCAGATGCTCCAATAAGTTAACTTTAAGATATAATTAAATCCGGGGAATATTTTGAAAAAAATCCAGCTAAGACGTTTTAATTAATTTTAAAAAAATAATGATCAAAAAATAAAGTTTTTATTATGGGAATACATTTTTGATCTAAAATAAAAGATATATATGTTGTATTTTTTGTTAATCAGATGGGTTTATTACTACTGATTTCGGTTTTTTTATCAGGGGCTTCAATAAAAAAACGCTCTCCTGAGCCTTATTGCTGGGGCGTATGGATCTTTTGTGAATTTGACTTGTACTTGCCTTTAAATTTAAGGCTCAAAGTGTTGACTTATAATGATAATAATGTGTGTTTATTTTTTTATGTATATAATTTTTATGTTTTTTTATGTTTATTTTTTTTCTGTTCCGTGGATATAAAATACAAGAGTTAAAATATGTTTATTATAAACCGAACTTTATTCTTTTCTTGACAAAATTTAAAGTAAAAGATGAAAATTTTGGCCGATTCAAAAGAGTATAATTCTAAATTAATAACTATAATAAGTAGATGTCTATAAAACTTCTTAGGTGCGCTAAATTGATTGATTCTGTCTTTCTTTTTTATCCCCCCTCATTCTTTCGGAAATGCTAGTATTTACATATAAAAAATAAGAAAACCTCCATATAACAAAATAAAAGCTTCCTAGTGCGTCTTTTAATCATTTATATTCTAAATACTTGAAACCAAAGAATATATACTATCTTTATTTGCTATATGTCCTCTCTTTACAGGATGCTCTTTTTTTCTTAGTACCGGCGTCCTCTCTTATCATTTTTAATACTTTATCCCTGTTGGTGATTCAGTCGGACACCATTAATTGGTAGTGTAAAAGAAAGGGAATATCTTTCTTCTCTTACACTTATATATATATATATATATATATTAAAGAAAATAAAAAATAATAATTCGTAAATATTTTGTGAGTTTATATATTCATAACCACATAAATATGTATATCTACATATATCAATATTGTGCAAAATTCATTCAAAATGAGATAATTATGATATTTAAATGATAAAAATAATAAAAACCAGCGGCGTTAAACCCCCGGTTCTAAAATTTAAACATAAAAAACCCGCCCAATACAACATATACTATAATTTTTTTTGAAAGATTATTTCAATCTAATTTTATTTATATATATTTAGAATAATCAGATTTAAAAATAAGAAAAAATTAAGCGCATTTAATTTATTTTTTGGGTTATAAATTTAAGATAAAATAGGGAAAAAAGAATTAATCCTTACTAAATAAAGGGTTTTTATATTAATCGTTTAATTAAAAGCTAGAAAAAAAAAAAAAAATTATAAAAATAATAATTTAAGCAAATTTAATCTATATTAAATTATAAAATCCTAGATGTGATTTAAAATTTAAAAAAAATTATGCTTTTCTGAATAATATTAATAATTAATTAACTATTCATATACGCAACGTAAAAGACTATTGATAGCTGAAAAAAAAAAAAAGCTTATGTTTTTTCATAATAATTTTAAGCCAAACCGGGATATATCAGGATATTTGAGTAATTTTTGAATATTAAACCATTAAAAAAATATTATAATATGACTTAATCATCTATTTTCGATCATCGATCATTTTCCATAGAAAAAGTTTTATAGTGAAGCAAACTTGGCTTAATTTTCTTTAAAAATGTATCTATATGATCAACACTGTGAAAAATCATATTTTTGTTATTAAAAGAGGGTAAATTTATAACAAAAACAAGATAAACACACTCAATTATCTCGTATAAAAAATTCGATTCTTTTAAAAAAAAAGTGTTCTGAAACTGAAAGGGATTCTTTTCCCTGATTTATGCTTATTATAATTTTTATTTCATTAGAAATTAATTTTAATTACACTAAAATTTTCGCTGAAATTATTTACAGAAACTATATATGGGGGGGGGGATTAAATACAGTGCTTCATTTACAATTAAATCTAACTTCTAAGTGTAATTAAAGTATAGATTCTTTCTATCTTTAATCGTGTTCTACAAAAGCTTTGTGTAAGATATTTGTGAAATTATATTAAATTATGTGATTTGAAAAACCAACTTATCTCAATTTAAAATATAAATCCCTTTTTTATTCGACGAAAATAAGATATTGGATTAATTATATGATAATTTATTAATTCAAGCAACCATAATTTAATCATATTATTTTCATTTTTGTTTTAAATTTTCGAGAAACTGGATATTAATATCCGATTTACCCATTAGAATTCCTATTTTCGTATAGTTAATTAACTAACATTTATTCTAAATTTACTGTAAATTAAATGATAATAAAGGAAACAGTGATGAGTTCAAACCTTGAAACAGTATCCTCGATGTGTCGAGCTGCTATAGCGGCAGAGAGGGCTTGGGTGGCAAAAAAATCACTTTTTTAAACTAGTTTTTGTAAAATTTTATTGGTCTTATAATAAATTCCCGTAAATGATAGTTATGATAATAAATACATGAGTTAAAATGATACTTTTTTTTTTTGAAATTTTTAGAAACCAGATATATATATATGAAATGACATATAATTAGTTTTATTTAAATATCAATATTTCAAAAAAATTATATAAATCATTTTTCCTAACGAAGAAAAATTAAGTTTTGATGTCAAAAAAATATAGATAACGACTATTTTCGAAACTGGGAGTAAAGTACTTAGTGTAGCAAAAAAAGGATAATTTAAACGAAATTTTTTGTTTTATCTAATGAAATATTCTAAAGTCTTAAGAAAAGGGAATAAAAACATATCAGAATATGGTAAGAGCAGATATTTTTATAATAATCAAGATATTTTTCTAGACCTAGAAAAATTATTATACATTGGGAAAACAAAAACCTTAAGAAATTAAACTTAATCTATAATAAAAAAAATAATAAAAGCCATTAAAATTTTTGAAGAGATCGGCATAGGAAAAATAAATCCGAAAAAATAATTTTTTCAACAGTAAAAGAGTGAATTGAAAAGCTAAAACGAAAAAATGGGATTTCGTAGATCAAATAGACTGAAAAAAAAACTCTGCGGAGATATAGTATACACCAAAAAATTCCCAAACTACACGGTAATATAAAGAAGCAAAAGTTGAATTTTTCTTTCAAGTTAAAATTTAATTATTAAAATATTAATATTAATATTTTTTAAACTAAAGATATTTTTGAGAATAAATTTCAAATTTAGATTAAATAGTTAGCCATTAAAAAGCATTCCATCAAGAACCTATTTTTCGATAAATAAAATACTTACATATTAAAAAGTATATATAATATAATTTCGCCCTAAATATGGAATAATATTAATTCTAATCTAGATCTATGTATATATTATTAAAATTTATGAGTATTTAAATTATGTTTTAAAAAATTATGCCAGTAATATGAATATTATCAAAATGTTTCACATTTCTAAAAAAAATTTATGAATATTTTTTGAACTATCTTAAATCAAATTTAAAAAATGGATAAATCTTTTACATCACCAAAAAATCCAGTAATCAATCCTAAATTTCTACTCATCTACTAATCATTATGTTTTCATCATCAAAACATCTTTTTATCACCATTTCACTCCACCAAAACATTTCATCGGCTAAAAAAGAAAATGAATATATAGAATAATATTCTCTTTTGTGAATTGGGATTATATTATATAAATATTGTAAAAATCGGTAAAAATTTTCATTTTGGATAACTATTTTAATTAATTTTATCTTGAAAAAAAAAAAATTGATAGGATTAATGTGAATAAATAGCCGAATCGTAGAAGCAATTTTAAAATATAATATATTCGGCTAGTTAAATATATAAATCATTTGTCAAAAATGACTCGCTTAATCGTTGGTATATTAATTATAGACGAGAAAAATAAATTACTATTTTTATGGGGTTTTATAATAAAAGATTGAAAAAGATATTACAACACAAAAAATTTTAAATAATTTCTGGTTTTTTATATTTTGCAGCGTCTTTTCTTCTTAATAGGATAATTATAATTAAATTATAGAAAGTTTATAATATAAAAGGCTCAAATCTACTATAATTTAAAATTCCGAAAGTTTCTTTATTCGAAGAATAATCGGGGATATTATTGAAATTAAACAAACAAAGTAATCTATATTAGTAATTTTCATTCTATCCATTTTTTGGCGATTAATGAAAATGTTTTGGTCATTTATAAGAATCTAAAAATTTATTTTGGTTACGTTGAAGGGATAATGAGTGGATTAATCAAAATTTGGAATTATTTGGAGTAGATTTCGGTGATTATAAAGGTTTGGCACTCTAAAAATTTAAAGAAAAAAATTTTAAATTGTTATATTATTATCTTTATAGACAATGAATATTTTCACTCAAAATTTCGGTTGGTGTGATGAATCAATTTGAATATTTTTTTTCGATACAAAATGTGAACTAAGGATTAATTTCTACACTGAAGTGCTATTATATTTAAACCCCTTCTAGAAATAAAATCAAATATAAGCTCAGAATAATCTTAATTGAAGATTCGAGTAAAATTTCATTTTTAAATGATGTAATAGTTACAGCCTCTGAATCCTTTTAAGAAATAAAATTTTCATTTATATAAGAGATTTAATAGGGGGAATAGTTAATTTTATTTCGGAGAATAGAGTAACTGATATAGATAAAATGCTTTCTGCATAAAATTCTAACATGATAAAGAGTGTTATAATTTAGGTTTTTTCATTATTGATTTAGAATATATAAAAAGATCCACAGATATAAGAAAAGAAGGAAAGTTTTTGTATAATGTTAATTCCAATAAATTTTTTTAATTTGCTGGAAAAGGAGAAAAGGGATGCTAAAAAAAATTGAAAAAATATCAAAAGTATTAAACCTCATATAAAGAGTAGTTTTTTTTTCCGATTATCACAGACAAGCTTTAAAATATTCCGAAAATATAATTCAAAATTAACATGAAGCTATAAAAACGATGCAATTTTTTTTTGATATAATCAGAGGATAAGATTATTTCATCTAACCGACTTTTTTTATTTTTTTATTTTGATAAAAGGAGGAGGGAATAAATTTAAAATATTTTTATAGTATAATATCGGGTATAATAAGGATGAAAAATAAATTTGGCGATTTTTGGCACTGATATTTGGATTTGGCACAAATCTCCTAGTCTTTTATTAAGAAAAAAATATGAAAACAAAAAAGCCCTATTATTTTGTGTACCCCCCCCCCCCAAAGAAAGAAGATTTTTTACAGAATCAACCTTTTAAAATCAAAAATTTAATTTACGATTGCTGATTTTGAGGTTTAAGTGTATAAATTTTAGGGCATAAAAAAAATTAAATACTATTGATATATTTTTTATTTGGAAATTTTAATAAGGAAATGTTATTAAAAATAAATATCGGAGATGATTTTATTTTTATAAATAAAAATAAATAAATAAATTGTATAATATAATAGGTCAGTATTACAGTCATAAAATAATTCTAGTTTTGTAAAGATTACTGGTGAAAAAATTAATGCGAAAAAAGAAGAGCTTATATCATTCAAAGTAGAAGTTTACTGCAAAAATAATATGTGTCTACAACAGGTATATATTAAGAAAGGTTAAATAAAATAGGGTGTTAAAAGGAATTTAGGGCATTGAATATAATAATATAAATCGATTGAGTAGAAGTGAAAGAGAGAGGTTTCAGAGAAAAATTGAAGAGTAAAATGTTCAATTTAAATTTAAATAAAAAATTGATGATATTAATATTAATATTTTTTTTTTAAAAAAATTTACTTTAAAGGGCTTTATCTAAACATTTTTATTGAATTCTCACTGTTTTTCTCGCTTTAATTGCCATAAAAAACCGAATTTTAATATGAACAAAGTATAATTAAAAATTAATCCATAATTCGTCACTTTTTGATATCAGAAAAAGAAATCGGTTTTCCAATTATTATTATTATTTGTATTTTATTTCATCTCAAATTGTCATTTAATTGTTTATATTTTTTTTGGGGCACAATTTGGAATAATTAAAGGTTTATCTTTAAAAATAATTTCTATAATAGTAAATGATAGGCTAAGAGTGTAAAAATGAATAAAATTTTCGAAGAAATATCTATTAAATCACGGCTGATCTTTTTTTAAATATCTCATATTTTTCTGAGACTATACCACGTTTTAGATCGGCTTCTTCTATTTTGTAAAGATTTAATCACGTGTAACTATCACATTAGCAAATTAAATTATCTTATTTAAATAAAATGCTAATATTTTTTAACTATTCTTATGATATAAAATCTGGCACTCTTGTTATAGAGATTATTTTTGTGGGATTTAAAAGCTAGGATCCGTATCACAATTTTCATTTTTATTTAACTTTCAGTTATCTAAAAAATCCTCAATTCACCTGAAAGCAAAGTGATCGCTTAGATGAATAAAATTTTAAAATTTCGATCCATGTAGCTTTTAGCAAATATAATTTGTTTTATAAAAAAGAAAGTGTATACGCTTATGCGGGATTTTTTTCTGTAAAAAATTTTATTGAAAAACGCACTATCTATTAGGTAGAGAATTTCGGGTATTTTTTTTATCAAAAAAAACTCACTTTCTAAATAATTATCGATATAGCGCTTTTATTTATGCTCATTTTTTTAAAATCTGATTCCCAAATTTTCAAAGACCAAATTTATATCGTGAATTAAATTTCAATAAATTATTCTATATTATGTCACTATTCGCATAATTTTTTCTATTATATTCCGGTGGTTAATTATTCTGTTTTTTTTTGCCAAGATCATCTATACAAAAAATATTCTATTATTATTGATCTAGCTACATCTCAAATTAACCGTCGGAGTTTTCACTCCTTAAAAGGGTTTTTTTTGAAATATTCTGGGTGAGAACATATTAAATTTTATTTTCCCATCTTTTGAAGTCATAGATGACTGGTGCATTTAATAATTGGTTGGTATAAATTTAATTTTTTTTATTAATTATTTTATTGGGGTTTAACAAAATTCTAGCTTATTATTTTCGACTAATTTATAATAAAATAGTTTAATTTGAATCGATATATATTATATTGAATAAGAATCGGCTATTTTAAATATCATTATAAGTCAATTAGACTAAGTTTTCAAATAAAAATCGGATAAAATAATCCTGTAAAAAATTATTTTCATATAATTGGCCATAATAAAAATTCTTATTAATTTATTTTAAAATTTTTAAATTACATATAAATTTTGCTCAACTTCTTCAAGCTATTGAAAATCGGTAAATTCAATAGAATATTCATCAAAAATAAACATGTAATTTTTTTAAAAAACATTATAATTTTGTTATCAAGTGTTAGAAAACATTATGAATATATGTAGCTCAAAGAAAATTTCGAGATTTATATGAGGCTTAGGATGATCCAAGCTTTTTAACTGTAAAAAATCACCAACCTAAACACCTCTGATATTATGAGTTAAGTCAAAATAAAAAATTATTTAAAAAATTGTTTTTATTTATATTATTTAGTGCTATAATTTTATTCAAATAATAATATTATCTTAACTTTATGTATTATTAACCTAGTCATCAATTTTTTGTGTGCTTTAAGTTGTTTTTTGTGAGTAATTCTACGTTTTATGTGTATTATATTGTATATATTTTATTTTTTTATGTACTAATACTGTGTAGGGATTATATTTTATGTTCATTATACTGTATTTGATGTTATGTGTTATACTTAATATGCTGTATCTAATATTTTTTGTGCAGTTTGTAGTGTATAGAATGCGGTTTCTTCGTGTAGTATAATTTTGAGCTAAAAAACATAGTGTTTATAGTATTTTGTACGAGATTTTTAAGATTTATCATATTTTGCGCTTTGGGTTGTACGCTGTTATTTATGCTTAATTTGCTACGTTAGTGATATAGTATAGTATTATGCTTGTATTTTGGTTATAGCTTTGTAAATTATGTATTATTTTATGTGCTATTCGCTGTTTACTTTGTTCATATTCGAATTTTATTAAAAAACAGTGGTTTACATCATTCTTAATATGGATATTATTGTTTTATGATTAAATGCGTATATACTATTTTGACTAAACCATCGGATTTAATCTTTTCAAATTATCTATAAATGAATCCTAATGCTGTTTACCATCAATTAATATTTTGGATAATTAATTTATTAATATAAAACTAGTTTTAACTTGATAAATCTTATATAAATGAAATAGAAAAAAAACCGACCCTATATTTTCTTTTTTATATCACTGAAATTAATGTAATTAGCTTATAATAAGAGCCATATATTTTTATCTTTTTAGAAATACCTTCATTTTTTTGGTTGGGGATAAATCTAGTATAAATTGCAATATTTTTTTTTATAAGATGAAAATTGGGTCTTTAAAATATATCCGTATTTTTTCTTATTTACCACTTTTCAGTTATAGCTGAATAACGCTTAATTTTGGTTTCATATATTGAAATATATGCTCAATATGTGTAAAAATTTACTTATCCAATAATTTTTGCAAATTTTTTTTTTTCATGTTTCTAAATTTTTCATTTTAAATACTGAAAAATAAATAGATATCTAAACTTTTTGAATATTAATAAGTTTAATATGAGAATTTCAAAAAGTAAAACAGTCGTTTTTAATATGAAATTAGTCGATTGATCTTATAAAAACATGAAAAATAGTACATTTTAATTTTTTAGTCGATTTTATTTCAAATTATCTGATTTAATTACAAATTTGTTGATTTAATTTCATTTTAGTAGCTGAGATATTTTTAGTATATATTTTATATTATATCTCTTTATAATCATCAAATTTAAAAATTATAATGGTGATACGAAAATATATATATATATATATTGTGAATGACGTAAAATATTTAAAATTTTCTGCAGAGATTCTTTTAGAATATATACTAGGTTCACATCTATGTTTTGAGCGAAAATATTTTTTACAGATGATGAATTTATATTATAAATATTTAAGTAACACTCTTAAAGACTCGATAAAAGATCTCCTATGATTAAATTATACCGTATAATTATAATTTTTCATGCCATCTTGAAAGAAATCCTATCCCCCCATCAATCATATATTTTAAAAAACTACCAAAATACCCACCCACTAATCTTTTACTACTTAATTTAATGTAATAATTTAAAGCGAAAATTTTCTCCAGTCCCTAACACAAGACCTGTGTTACGGAAAATAAAATCTTGAAATATCTGTTATTTATATTTTTTTGATCTAGATTAAAATTATTTTCTTGTTAACTGAAGTAAAAAATATTTATATATTTAGAATCACGATTTAGTATTTTTGATATGAAAGTATCATTTATGTACGCGATTTATAGGGATATTTATAAATATATAGTTTAAAAGTATTGCTTATTTATCTTAGATATTTTTTAAAAAGATGTGCTAGTCTCAATAGGACCTGATATTAGGCTGAAATTTTTTTTAAGTGCGTAATAATTATGCAATAGGTTTTAACTAAATACAAAACACTGTTCTCATATAGTTATTAATATATAGTTTTTATATTTCTGTGCTATTTTTATATTAAATTTTTATTATTGAGCTCATGTGGTTTTCTGGGCTCTGAAAATTTGAAATTCTTTCGATGCATATTTGTCCCTTGTGGAAAATCGTGCACATATATGCTAGTTTGACAAAAAAAATTATATATTTTAGAAATAAATTATAAAAAGAGCTTGAGAATAATTTTAAATCGGGGGTTTAATTGAATATAGTTTTCTTTATCTAATTCTTGGAAATTTCTTAGTACATAGATGCCGAAACATTTTTTTTTTCTTTTTTTAGAAAAATCTATAAGATATTATAGAGCTTTTAATATATTTTCTTTTGTCGTTTCTCTCGTTTTTGTTGAAATATATGCGGTTTTAATCGTCAAAAAGTTGTTACTTTTATTTAAAAATATAGTCACCAGACTCTAACCTTTCGATTGATTTAATTTATTGACATTAGAGAAATGAAATAAAAAAGTTCTTTATCCCTCTCTCCTATAATAATATACTACTAATACAAGTATAATATATTTAATATTGCTATATCTATTTGAATTTTAAATATATTTATCAATGAATTAACTTGTTTCAAACTTCCGAAAGAAATTTCTTATCGTTTTTTAAATTATCGAAGAAATTTTCTGAATAAGCTAATTGAGTCTCCGTTTGATATTGAACACTTTATTTTACCCATTTTTTGACGAATAAATGTTCTCAACTCTGGAATGATTTTTTTCATGATCATGAGAGTTTAATTTTAGACATTCGATTTCAATTTATTTGTTTTTAAAAAAATTAAATAAATGATTTTTGAAATAAATTTAAATCCAGGGATATTCAATTTAAACTTTATACAAAATTTTTTGATAAAAAATCGATTAAATCATAATTTAACGTTTATAGAGCGATATTTGATAAATTTTTTATTAAAAATCCATAAGAATTACTGTCAAAATTAAAAATAGTTTACTTTTTTTTAGATCATTTAATTTTTATTTATATAACCGTTGGATCTTTAAATAAATTAAAAATACTTTTGGATAAAAAAAACTTATAAAAATTAGTTTATTGGTATATAATCAAGTATTTTGATGCTAAAACTAATAAAATCCATAATAAAGTGGATACGAAGTTGCACAATCAGATAAAAACATATCCTATATTTATGTATATTGCAAGCTCGGGCTTGTTTTTTCCACAGTTTTAAATAGGAGTGATCTATTGGCTATTGAAATGAAAAAAATAATCCAGTTCTTTTATATAATCTATAAAAATAAAACTTAATCTGTTTCAACTATGAATCGAGAAATAATCAAAATATGTCCAATATAATGAAATAATTATGTTTTGTTTTTTTTTTAGATATAAATAGGATTCAATTACAAAAATAGTCAAAAAAAAGTTTTTCTTGATTTCAGCGAATAAAAAGCAAATGTTGTATAAATTATAAAACATAGAATCTTTTGCCCAACCAACAGTTAAAATGGTTTTTGTTTATTTTAATATGATAATATCCAATAAATGTGACCCAAGTTAAATTCATGAGATTTTAATCCAATTCTTTAAGCTTTGGATGCACATTTAACGCTAAAATAAAAACTTTAAAAGGGTAAATTTCCATATTAAAAAAGTGATATTTTTTTAAAAGAAAAGCAAAAACAAACCTAGCACTAATAAAGTGATATGAAACAGAAAATTATAAATAAAAGATCTAATAAAGCCGATAGTAGTACAAAAGAACTATTTTAGAGTTTATAAAGATTCCTATTCCTATTCCTATTCCGATTTAAATGAAGTTAGTGATTTGTGATTTTTTAGTATACGGTTTTAATGTAAGCACAATTCAACTTCATTTAAATAAAAACTATTTCATTTTAAATTTCGGGGAGGTGATTAAGATTCATTTATTTTATGAAATATTATATAAGAAAACCGGCTTCATAATCCTAAAAAAAAAGACCTAAACCAATAATTTAGGCCTGAAGACTGAAGCCTAAATATATTAATATAGGTTATAATATTTAACGATACACATCAGCCA
>LSSL01000132.1:7958-41856 GCA_001953115.1 Smittium mucronatum | reverse complement strand
AAAAAAAAAAAAAAAAAAAAAAAAAAGAAGGCTGCAGTGACTTGTAAAATCTTGAATCTAGTAGATAAAGTTATCCGGCTATACGTTTAGACAAAAAAAAAACTTTTTACGGAATAATATTAACAGTATATGGCACTGATAAAAGTTTAACGAAAAAAAATATAAACTGGATAAATTGACATTAAGGGCAAAGATTCAAGACGGCTATAAGCTTTAAATTATGCCGAACCATATTTAAAAGGGATATATAATGGAAAAAATATTTGAATTTTAATAAAATCAACCAAGCTAATAAATCAAATAAAACTACAAAAAAAATAATTTATGATTCATATCAACCTAAAACATCAAATGAATAGCTATGAAAGAAAAGAAAAGCTAAATACTTTCCTTCTTTTTTAATAAATCCATTATAAAAGATACGTCTTTTAAATAGTAATTTGCAGCGGAATATATGATTTTTATTACAGAACCATATTGATTAAATTGACCCCCCCCCCCAAAAAAACATTAATGCGATAAAATAATTTCTTGAGGGAATCATAATCATCTTCGAATATAAGTCAGCAATCTACTCTATGAGTTGATTAGAATAATGAAAGTTTACCAACAATTAAAAAAGATTTTTACTGTAGTTTTATTTCTGAATAAACTAGTCTAACTCGCCGCATGTTGATATTACTCTAAAAGAATGCAATTATACCAGAACAATTCAAAATTATAATCAACAAATAAGGCAAAGGTATTAAGTGAGAACAGTAATAAGAAGATGAAATTTCCTAATATATATTTTCTTTGATAACATTCAATTCGAACGAAAAGCAATGATGATTTTTGCAAGATCCAACTGCATTAATATGGAGCTACTAGTAGTGAATTTGCAAAATCTCGTTTGCTAAAAATCACAGCAGAGGCATATTTGAGTAAAATTCCTGATGGGATTTGAAGAATTTCTGCCTAAATTATATAAAAAACGGTTTGAAATAAACCCAAATCTAAGCTTAAAACCCCTCCATAGCTTTTCGCAAAACAGGTGGGAGTTACGATAATATAAACCATTGAAAAATGAACCCACGATTGGATGTGCTAATCAGTTGATATACAAAGAAGTATTCTCTTCCAAAAAAATATTTATATATCAAAAAACAAAATACACTTATGAAAATCCTAAAGAAATCGATAAAACAAGAAATTAACGATTTAGAATCAAAAAATATATCAGTATATAAACTTTTTTAAAATTGCATGCATTTCATACCATTAAATTTGATTAGAAAAAAGAAAATCAAGATATAAAAAAAGGAGGGTTAGCTAATAACATCAAGCTGATTTAAACAAAACACAATCAACTCAAGCCCAAAAGCCTCCAAAATTAATAAAACCAAATCGAATGATCGCTTTTCATGTCAAACCAAGTAAAAAAAATGCCTCGTTTATTTATTGGGTGGAATAAAGTCGAAATACAGTAGTTTTAGTCCAAAAAGAAGTCTGCATCTTTTTTTTTCAAAAGACAATAATGTTTTCGGTCTAAAAATAAGATTATTCTCTGCTTTTTGAATCCCTCAATATTCCCCAAATCAAAAAAATAATAATTACCCTAATATATCATCCATTTCAAAACTGACAAATCCATAACTACTTGAAATTTTGTTTTTATCCTACTAGAAAAAAAAATGTCCCCTTTATTTTCAATTCAATTTTTTATCTTTTAGTCATTATTTGCTTTGTATATTAGTTGTATTTCCATTTTTGGGGATCAAAGATTTTTGATTGGCTTTTCAAACAATATTTTTTTTGCATTTTTTTAAAACTTTTAATTTAATAATTTGTGCTGAAACTCGGATTTTGAAATATTCATACCTCTTGTATACCCCTGTGGTAGTATAAAATATTTATAATGCCTATTTTCAGTATAAAATTTTTTTAATACTATTCCAACACAGTATGTTTTTTTTACTTTATAATGACATTATCTTGGTATAAAATTCCGATAAAAAAATAAAAAAGTATGTTTTTTTTTAGTATTTTGACGTAGAATAATGTCAGTATAGTTACTAAATGATAGTATAAGAGCTCTTTTTAGTTCAGCCAAGACACCTAATAATTGAAAAAATAAAACTCGGGCTAATAGGAGTTTAGAATGATGTTAATTCAAAGGAAAGAAAAAAAAGCTAAATAATCCTTTTTTTATGTATCTACGTCATACAGCAATTTCTAACCTTTTACCAAAACTCATTATCATTTAAACAATATGAATAAATAAATTCGTATCCTAATAATTTTTTTTTTCATATCATGTACGAACTAATAATAATTTTTTTAAACAACCTTGTACGTCTTAAAAAACCCAGATAGACTCAAATACTAGTTTAATATCAGTTATATATTATAAGCGTAATTAATAAAAATCAGCTGAAAATACTTTCAAGAGAATAAAAACCTACAGCAATGGATTTTTCCATCACCAATATTTCAAACCTCCACCCCCCCCCCTTCATATGTATAAATTAAATAGCTTCGAAACGAAGGGGGTTAATTTCGGCTTCCAAATACAATTTGAAAACTTTAACTATAACTTCCCTTGATATTTAAAAAGCCTGTGTAAAAGACGCATTACGAGGTTTTATTCTATGAAAAAGGAAAGGAGAACTCCCTTGTTTTTTATTTTGATCTTTTTTCGGAATTATCCTGAATAAATTTCAGTTAAATCCTTATCTATTATTAAATAAAAACAAGCACAAAAAATATATATGTTTAATAGCACGAGTGCTAGAAGCATGTTTATTATTTTTTTGGGTGTTTTTTTTCACTACGTAATTGTGTGTGGAAATTTTTTTTTGACATTGGAAAAAATTAGAAAAAAAATATAATTGTAATTATCAAACGATATTCATTAAAGAGACATCCGCCTATAAAATTTGATACTTTTTATTTTGGATTTTTTTATTAATATCTAGGTACAAAGTTATCTCACATTCAATAATTTGATCTTTGACATAAAATCAATAAATACCTACCAGTTAAATTCCATTTGTTTTAATATAAATTCCATTCCTAGTCGAAAATCGATTAGTCTATTTTTATTCGGCTTACTAATATTAACATCTCTGTCTATGCCTCTTATATTCTTTAATTTTAAAAACATATAAAAATTAGTAACTTTATAATAAATATTTTACTTTACTTTTGCTACAGTTGGTCAATCTTTCTCTAACTTCAACTTTACAATTAAATATATCAAATAATTGAGATTTGATTAGATATTGTTTTTCCACATTTTCTTTATCATATACCAATAATATAACCTTTTTTTACCCGCTTAAAACATAGCTCGCAAAAAAAGTTGGATTTAACCACCAAAATAATATCATTCTCAAATGGGGGTAAACTGAATACCGATATCAAATACTAAATATAAATATTTCATTGGATAAAATTTATTAAATACGGCTTTTTTGAATATATTCACGATAAATTTATACATAAATATGTTTTAAATTCTAAATTATTTTTGTAAAATTTAAAAACTATCGGCGTTTTTTTAAAGCAAAAAATATTTAAATGTCGGAATAAATTAATTTTGAAAATTTAAATAATACAGTTTCTCATAGTCAAAGCACTGAAATTATATATTAATACTGTTATCTTTTCCCTAAATTTCGAAACTCAAAATTGGCTTATACCAAACTCACATTTATTCTTTTTTCAAATGATTTTTTTTACAAGATATACTGATTATTAACTATTTGGACTTTTTTAGATTCTGATATATATCTGAAATTAATAAAATTTTATGTTGATAAATTTATACTATTCAATTTCAAAATCCAGATAAAGTATCCTCAATATATATTTTGTTCAATTTTTTACATTTTATTTTTTAAATATTTTTTTTACAAGATATTTTATCTATAGAGCCACTGGTTTTTAAAAAAATTTCTTCTTTATATTTTTATTTATTAATATCTATTTCTTTTTCTTTTTTTAATCTTATAAAAAGAATTTCTCGTAGAAATATATTTATTCTCGGTAATAAATTAAAAATCTATCAAAACTATTTTGAATCTCCTAATTGAAAAAATTAAACTAAATTATCTCTGATTTTATTTCTACCATCGAGTATTATCTAACGCACAAAACCGACATACAAGCATATTTTAAAAAAAAAAAAAATTGAGAAAAAGTCAAATTTTTATTGTCTTTTTTATTCTTTTAATATAAATAAAAATACCCTAAAAATCAAATCAAATCCTTAATCTATCAAAAAAATAAAACTGTGATATATGATTTATTATCATTATTATTAAACAAAAAACGGGGGGTTTTTTTAAAAAAAATCACACGAAAATCTGTATATTTTTTAATTTTAATTTTTACTAATGAGCTTATTTTGATGGAACCTAATCCATTATTTGTTATTGATAGCTTCATAGAACTCTTTTTTTGTTTTTTATACTATTAATCTATTCAAGAAAATATCTCATATAACTATAATCAAAACATAAATAAAAATATCATTGATGATTAGAGAAAAGAGTAGAGGAGTTTTAAATGAGAGATATTCTAGTCAATTAATTTTTTGGCCACTTTTATTTGACTTTATATCTAATTTAAAATAATTTTTTTAAAAATATACACAAAAAAATAATATAAGAATATTTTTTATAATGATATAATATTTTCCTAAGAGAGAATTTACTTGGCATGCTTTTTTATCTTAAGTGGTGTACTTTTTGAAGTACTCTATACTATTATCTACACTATTTTGTTTATACTTGGTTGGAAGTAGTGGTGACATCGCATAGATATTTGGATATCAGATATTGTAGGAGAATAATATCTTGAAACAGGATGAGAAGATCTTATAGCAAAGTTTGAAGTATTATTCAAGTTCACAGTTCCAGCTTCTGACAGTCAGGCTGATCTCAGAATCCTACAGCTATTTTTAGAAATGACGCGTAAAACATTTCCAATTTAAGATAGGTGCCTAATTTTATTAATTATGCTAGAATTAAGCGCTGAAAAGCAACCAAATAGCCTATATGAACTATTTTTGGTCTAAAAAAAGCTTAATCCACTACTTCAAGCAACCTCAGTCATCCATACTACTTGAATCAATATCTTGTGGGAGGAGATTCTTTTTGGTAGATCTCACCATTTTTTCATAAGTATTCGGCAAGTGGTCCGACAGAGGAGCTTATTTTGGTTAGGATAATAGTTTTTTCTACACTTCTTTTTCTTTTTTCTCATATTTTTTAGTATAATTTTTAATGAATTTATCTTAAAATAAAATTCCAAGATAAAAATAAAAAAAATAAGACATAATATTAGCAATCTTTTTGTTATTTGATATTTATTGTATTTGAATATTGGTTTTAATAATTATTTTTTCATTTTAAGTTAAAATTTTGAAGTGTTAACATCAATTTATTAATGAAATTTTAACTATCCTCTATTAAATTTATTTTATTTTACAGAGTGTATGAAATTTCTAAGTACAGAATTTTTTAGCTTTATTTTACAAATAAAGTCCATTGAAATCCTGTTTTAAACATATTTTGAAAAATTTAAATTCAATTTAAATATTAATTTGTATTTTGATGGATGAATTTATATTATAAATGTCCTTAAAATACTGGTTTTTATAAAACTTATTCCATATTATCAATTAAATCAATTCACTTGCATATATATAAGATGAAAATTTATCACCAAAAAATCATTGAATAAAAAATCCTTTGGACCAAAAATACTGAAATACTATATTCTTAATTAATTTAAATCTATAAAGTTTTTTATTATTTTTAAAACGCCCCTTTAAAGTAAAATTTTTTATATTTCACCCCGTTATATCATAAAAACTTTTGGAAATTTCTATCAGGTAATAAATATATATTTTAATTTAATTTAACTGCCATAAATGCAAAATATTCTCATATAAGTAAAAAAATATTGAAAAAGCTTAGTTATAATTTAATTTTAACGATCAATAATTTTTAAATTGGATCGAAATATTTTAAAGTGTTCGAAATTAAAATATCTAAATATTCTTAGTTTTAATTAGGAATGATCCTTATTTTCAATCCTTAATTTTGAATCAGAATAAGAATGAATGTATTCGTATCATATAAATATTTAAAACATTAAAATATTTAAGAAATCTGGATATTTTCTTACTAAAAACGTTTTTTTATACGTAAATATTAAAACATTTAAAATCCGCTGGATTATTGATAACATAATAGATAATAGGAAAAATTTGAATTTTACACACCAAAATCAATAAATTTTATACCGAGAATTTTTTTTGAGGCAATGCATTTCAAATTTCAATTTAAAAAAGTATTCTATAAATAAATAAACTAAAGTTGATAATGGGTAAAATAATAGTATCACTTTGTAATTATATAAAAAAAAACTTTCAAATATTGTTATTAATTGTACAAAATTAGAATTTTTTATAAATCTTGTAAGAAAATATTTAAGTATAAAAAATAAATAATTTTTGAAATATATACATATATTTATATATTGTACGTGGTTAAGATGTCTACGTCTATGTGATTTTTTTTAGTAGATACGATTTCTACGTGATCATAATACAATTTTTTGGATCTTGTTATCGGGGAAAAATAAAAGTTCAATAATTAATGGAGGTCTTATATTACAAAATAATATACTTTAGATTGTTAACAGGCAACGAAGCCGACATTTTATATTTTAATTGTATCCAAAACATATTATCTGTTTTCTTTTTAATACTTGGATTATTAAAGTATATTTTTCGTTTTTTACTTGAGCTTTACTAATTATCTTTTTAATATCTACTAAAAACCAATCATTTTCTCAAAATTGAATATGATTATTTATTAGAAAATGAATATATTATCATATATAAGATTAATATTAAATAATTTTTTCATTAATTATTCTTATTATATTATATCGCATTGATGGTTAATTTGAATTAAAACTCCACAATTATATTATAATTTACACATTCTATTCGCCTAACAGAAAATCTTAAATATATTTATATCTTAAAACCATCCAATTATTAAAATTTTATTGCTGTTGAACTCAAATTTTATCAGAAAAGTGTTTCTGTTTTTATTGAATTTTCATTAAATGGAAGGCAATTTTTTATTTGTCAAAAATTGTGTATTTAATAAATTTATCCTATAAAAATATATTTCACATGAACGAAAAAAAACCACATCCACTTAAGTATCGCTTTCACTTGAAACATATATCTTGAATGAATTTTTTTTTAAAATTTTTTTGCAACTATTATTAGAATAAGTGAATCCAAAATTTTGGGTATTCTTATGGCTACAAACAGAGTTAGATAAGAATTAAATAAAAAAAACTCTCTTACCAAAAAAATAGTTTAAATTTTTTAATACATCTAAACAGTTATAATTATATTATTTTTCACGTCATCTAAATATTTTGTTTCTTTCCAGTTTAAAAATTAAACATCCTTTTAATAATATGACTAAAATGATGCTTTTTTTATTCTTCTTTTCCTTGGAATTCACGCAGATATGTTCAATTTAAGATCTCATTCTAAAAAAAAGCTTTTCACCCTAGATATTATATCCGGATACCGATTAAAGCCAGAAATTATATGTTTTTAATAGTTCTGAAGTGAAATTTTAATAAGAAGATTAACTTATTAGTTTTGGGTACTTTATTAATTTTATAAGGTAGCTATAAATAATCTACTTGATTTTGAGATTTTTTCACATCTTGTGTTTTGAATTTTTAAATTTAAACTTTTTGTGAATTTGATATCTTTATAAAATTATAAAGAATATAATGTTTTTTTCACTTTTTCAAAACACTTTTCCTTATAAACTACCACATTTTTATAAATATCATTTAATTATATTTTTAGAAAAATACTCTTTTATCAATTAAAAAAAAACAATTTATTAAAATAATTTTTATTGATCTTTTATTTGCTGGTATTTTATAAAAAAGAAACACTTTTTATAATATATAATGAATTTGGGTAAGTTTTTACTATAAATAAAGATGGAAGTTCATATTTTTAGAAACAATTTTCCCCTTTATTTGTATCTTTTTCCCCCGTTTAGCTATAAAATCTGCAGAATTCAATGTAAACTAATTTATATGATTGGAGAATATAGGTTAATTTTTAGGGTATAGCATAACTATAAATTTTCCTATTTTTAATTCGAATTAAAAGATCGAAATCATTGAGTGTTTTAAACATGATTATTTACAATGAGATTCAACGCTATCTTTAAGAAAGGTTATTTTTGGTAACTCAAAATTCCGCTTGAAAATAAAATAAATAAAAAGTCATAAAAATTATTGAACACTTTTTTAAATTCATGAATGATAAAGGAATATTATATTATAAAAATATGTATAAGAAAAAAAATATACATATGTGAAAAATAGAAATTATTTTCAAAATCAAAAAAAAATTTATAATATAGTTCTAATTTTAAATAATGTAAAATGTGATATATTCCTTAAAAAATTCATAAACAGGAAAAATATAGGTTTCATAAATTCAAAAAAAATATTTTCCGTAAAAAAAAAATAATTCCGAGATCTGATAAAAAAGAAAAATCAGCTGATATACAGAAATAAAATACATATTGAATTTTTTATCTATTTTTTTGAAGAAATTAAAGTGAATTTTTGAAAAAAAAACCTTTATAATCATTTTATATTAATATTTTTAATTAGATATAGTTTTTTACGACTATAGATTTTTTTAAAACATTATATTATCTATTATTTATCATTTTACAAAAAGTGCGATTAATTTTTTTAATTTTTTAATAAAATTTAATATAAGTATATTTGAAAAGGGAATCAAATTAAAAAAATTTAAATATCGTAATGTTATAATAAATATGGACAAAAAATAATTTTGAGATCAATTCATTTTCTTCATTTTTTAATTGATCAAAAATTAATAAATCGATTTTTTAAAAAAAAAAAATTTTATAAAAATATTTATAATGTTTTATCCATTTTATTTTGAAAGTTATTTATTTGAGACTAAACTTATTATGCACATAACAAAAAATAAAATTCTATAAATATATTTTGATTAATTATTAATCATCCATATACAAGCTGTTAGTAAAAAAGAAGTTCTATAAAATTAAATATTTACATATAGTTATAAAATGAATAATTATAATATAAAAACATGGTTTAATTGAAAATGAAGGTCCCATTAGTTTTAAACATAATATAATTTTACAAAAAATAAGGTTTTATTATAATTTATTTCTATTTTAAATATTTTAGTTTTTTATCTTAAAAAAATGAAGCCGAGCTCAGAAGGATATTTGTTTTTGAGATTATATACATTAGATAATAAAAATATTGTTAATTTTTTTCATAGAAGAAGAAAAATAAATCAAAAGGAGTATATAATTCCTTTTTATAAAAAAAACATGTCGAATAAATATCCATAATTTATACAATTACAGCAAAAATATATTAAAAATTAAGATATTATTATATTTGAACATTAAATAGGTTTCGAGAAAATAAAACATAAAAAATCAATAAAACATTTATTTTTAAATTTTTTTGTGTATAAAACCAATAAAATTTTCAGTAAAAAAATAATTGATTATGTTTTTGTATTATAGCAAATAATCAAAATTTCACTAGTAAGTTACGATCTTCTTTATTAAAAAATCAAAAAATTAATAAAAATATCCTCAAAATTTACAATAAAAACTAAAAATAACAATTTTTTCCCCCAAAAATATATGGGAGATTATTTAACACACTTTACTTACTTATAAAAGTAAAATTTTCATTTTCAATACATTTTTTGGTTTATAAAATGTTAAAATAATCAACTTAAAAGTTTTTTTGAGAAAAGAGGTTTGTTCTGTTTAATATCTCACAAATTAAATTTTTTAGATTAGATGTTAGTTTTGATAATATATTAATAAATATAAACCAAAAAAGTACTAATTTAATCTCAAAGACTTTCAAGTTTTTTATTTAGAGGATACAGGACTGTAAGAATATTAAATTAAATTATTATTTTCTGCAACAAATTAATAAATGATATTTTGAAAAATAAATATAGATGATTAATTAGAAAATCATGAAAAAATGAATATGTTTGAAATTTAATTTTTTTTAAAGGTATAGCTAAATTGTACTTATAATGAGCTACTTTTAGAGTTTTTAATCTTTTTTTGATTTTAGATTGAACAGGGATTCTAGAAGATTGTTTAATTTTTTTTTTAGATAAAATTTATTTATATCAAATAATATAATTTAAAGCCAAAATAACTTACATACCAATGCTTTTTTAAGATTAAAAAATAATCAACCAACACTAAATTTAATTCAGTTTTGGTTTTAATAGACTGTAATTGAATCCACCAAGAGAAAGAATTGATATTTTGAAAATTTTTTTCAAAATTTTCGCTGAAATCTTTGTGAAAAAATAAAAACTCTTATTTAAAATTTATCAGTTCACAAAATGTAAAAATTAATTATAGATATACTAATAAACAAGTTGAATTTTAACAATTTTAATTTAATTCCACATAGATTAATGGTTTTTATTATACCAAAAAACAATTAAAAAAATATCATAGAATCAAGGATATCCCTGCCTCAAAATTTAAACAATAACTATTTGATAATAAGCCCAAGTTTATTTTTAAAATTTTATTTTTTTAGTTCAAGTTTTTACAAATATAAATACTTTTTCAAAAAAATTATAGAGCTTTCTAGTACCTAAAGCGCAAAATAGTTGTGTATTATAGTAAATATTGATGTTATTTTTTATTTAAAGAGTAGAAAGCTGATTATTTGGAAAAGCAATGGTTTTTATTGGAGTCTTTGATGGTTTTTTTTTAAAACAGTATGTTTAACAGTTTATCTAATCCCCTTAGCTCGCGGTTTTACTTGATAATTCATTAGGTGACTGCAATTGTATGTTTTTTTTTCAAGAAAATAACACATTAATAAAAGATACACTGTTTTCAACCTAATTTGTTGGACAATTTTTTTTATAAATAATGAAAAAAAAAATCCCATTATCTATAATGTTTTACCAATAGTTTTTTTATACGAGAGAGGGGGGCATTTTTTTTGGAAAAATGATTATGCTAAGGGTATATATACAATATATATACGCAGAGTTTTCAGAAGCACGAAATCAAAAATGGCCTCAATTAAATTGGTACCTCTAATATTTTGTTTAAAGTAGAATATATGGTCATAAATAATGTATTTGAAGATACTTTTTTTATCATGGTATTCATCTATGGAGCATAAAGATATTAAAAGTCTAGAAGTTGAACATATCATGATTAAGCTCAACAATTACTGGATATACCAGGGACTTTACGTAAAATTTATCGATATGATTTTTTATTTTATAGCATTTTAGAAAATTTTGGTAAAAAAATATTTAGGATTAACATAATGAATTATCAAGATTTATAAAATAATGAACATCATTTACTTTTTATTTATAAACTAGGCAAGAAAATTTAAATCAATTTTGTATATGGTTTTCTGAGTGTGCTTCTAAATAATTTTTTTTGATAATAAATGATAGCGGATATCAATTATTCCATATTTTGGGTCAAAATTCTATTGTGTAATATCTTCTGGCGATTAGTTGGGGATTCAGTTAAACGAATAGGCCTTTTCCTTTTACTCGTGCAATAATGCAATAAAGTCTATCATTGGAGTCATGATATTTTTATTTTAAAACTTGAACGTTAAAATTTGTTTTCAAGGCACAGAATAACAAATGTTTATTTTGATGAAAATATAAACACATTTTTGTGGCTCAAGTCCTGATGTAGAAAAAAAACAAGCTGAATTACAATTTTATACACGCTCAAACGGTAAAATTCCAAATTCATTTGGTTTACCGGTCTAAAGATGGGGGAAATGATTATCTAAAAAATATGGATTGCATTAGATGGATTATGCTGAAAACTCTATGGCTAAAGATTGAGCACTGATCGACAATCTTTATCACAAATCTTGTAAAGGAGCTTTATAGTGCCAGGGTTTTATTAGAAATAACAAACATGGCTCAGTTTATGACAGTTGACTGGAGTTTAAGCATGTAAGTAATAAAATGTGGGAGCAAAATAGGGGCCGTCGATCAAATGTATTTATAAAACTGGTTTATTTGGCCAGACCTTTCAGGGTTGGTAATACAAAAAATATCGATTTTTCAATATTTACCTCTTGGTGACTCAAATCCATAAAAATCTCCAACAAGTAATATGTCAATGTTTTGTATTTGGGTGGGCTAGTGTGCCATCCAACGAAATGAAAGTATTCGCTGTATAACCAAATTTAGAGTAATATTGAGCTCAAATCCTGTTCCATTTTTGTATCTTTGTTCCTGAAAAGAATAAGTGTGGTGTTTATTTCGGTCTAGTTTAATCCATGCTGAGACAGTGGCAAATGGATGTTGATGTATCAATTTCCTCGGAGTTTGAATGGAGCTTTGAAAAAGCAGCAAATAAATGAAATGTCACCAGATTTTCAACTTGAGGATTCTTAGTCGCTTTATCTTTAGCCACAGATGGAAGCGGAGTAAGATGTTGGCTAATATTTTTACCAATGAATATATTTAGGCCTAAATAATAATAGAGTTCCCATATTAGGAAAATTTATCAGAGCATTTAGTTTGGATCGTAGATTATTGGGCAGATCTAGAAGAGTCTTTTAAGTATTAACGTATAAAGATATCTGAGCCACTTTGTTTTGGTAAATGCAGCAGTTTGTGCTGATGATCATCTCGTTTAATGCTATCCAGTAGCGCTGGTTGGATTAGGCTGAATGCGATTGTGACCAATTGAAGAAGGATTTACTAACATTGTTTGGACTTGCCTATAAAGTGTTCATTGGCCAGCAGGGATTGGGCAGAGGTAATTGGGACAAACAAAGCGACAGAAGGCGGATAAATAAAAGACATAAACCTGATCCAGAACCAAAATTGGTTGGGAAGAAAATCATGTTTCAATTCCAGCTGCATCAAAGCCTAGACAACCTCACAAGATCTCTCCCATTAATGTTATATTTTAGACTAATAAATACATTTTACTTCGCTGTTTGATTTATATATTCCCACCTCGTTTAAGTATATTCTTTCCGTTAGCTGATTCCAATAGACTCCTATCATTTTGTCTGCCCATTAAGTAACCCATCTGTGTGCTTAGAAGCGCCTTCATCGATTTCACCGGACAGTCATATCTCCTCCGTCTGCTCCTCACGCTCTTATCTCAATGTAACTACACTTTTTCCTTCACCTTTTGTTCCGATCTTTAAATAGCAACTTTTTCTTATCTCAAATTTCAAACTATTGTTTCAAAACTTTCCTTCGCTAATTACAGATCTAGAATATTGAGCAGAAAAAATATCCAAAATTCGCCTTAATTATCTTGGTTTTTATTTATAAATTAAAATATATTGAAATTCCCTTGTAAGTATCTCAAAATTTCCATATTTTACTCCAGTTTCATGCATTTATTTCTAAAAAATATTTTCACTTAGAGTCTGAATATAAATTTTTGATTTCTGCCTAATTAAAGTAATTTTTTGAATTAGATCCCCCCCCTACGTAAAATTAGATAAAAAACTAGCACAAATGTCTGGAGAACTCGGAATGGATAGTTTTAGTGCCGAGAATACTTTGGGCTCAAAAACCGTTGAGAGAAGAGGTACTTTAGTAGAAGAAAATAGCGATTCATCAAAAATACAAATCGGAAGTGCCAAAAAGCTTGAGGTTTTGTCCGATGATGATGACGAAAAAAGCTGTCACTCTCCAGTTTTATTTACTAATCCATTCTCTAGCACTGAAAACGAGGAAATAGCCAAATGCAGTGATACTGAACAGATTGGTTCAAGCGTTGATTTCAACAGCCTTGTAGGAGCCAAGTTTTCTAGCCTGGCTATGCCTTCTCCCGTTGACGAAACTTATTTGCCTCCCCCAGGTATGGGTACCAGGAGATTCAGTGTTAGTGCTGAATCGATGGATCCCTCAACTGTTGGAAAAACAGAAAGTAAATATATTTACAAGACTCCTGAGCAAAAAGAAAGAATTTCTAATTCCTTAAAGGGTAACTTCTTGTTCGAACAGCTCGATGAAGATTCTTATCATGGTGTCGTTGATGCCATGGAGGAAAAAACAGTAGGCCCAAACGTGGACGTTATTGTTCAGGGCGATGTAGGTGATTACTTTTACATTGTTGAGACTGGAGAGTTCGATATTTATAAATCTAAGCTTGATTCCGAGGGAAAGCCAACAGGCGAGCCTGCTCTTGTAGCAACAGTAAAAGGCGGTGGTAGTTTCGGTGAAATGGCTTTAATGTATAACTCTCCTCGTGCTGCCACCGTTCGCTCAACTATGGATTCAACTCTCTGGGCAATTGATCGCATAACTTTTAGACGTTTGCTTATGGAACGCACATTTAAAAAACGACAGATGTATGAGAAGTTCCTTCTTGATATTCCGCTTTTGGGAAAGCTTGAACCCTATGAGCTTCAAAAAATCTCTGACAGCTTGCAAAGCTGCATATTCGAGGATGGAGAGACTGTTATCAGACAAGGTGATATTGGAGACAGTTTCTATTTAATTGAAGAGGGCCATGCCATAGTCCTCAAAAAATCACCAAGAAGCGCTTTCAGACCTGATGATCCCATCCTTAATACGACTCCTGTCAAAAAGGACCCTTCAAGTAGATCTGTTGACGAAGAAGATGAGGATTATTTCGAAAGACAAGTTGGAAAATTGGGCAAAGGTGATTATTTTGGTGAGTTGGCTCTTTTAAGTAATGAGACCAGAAAAGCCACCATTGTTGCCGAAGGAAAACTTAAATGCGTCAAGATGAGCAAATTGTCGTTTGAACGTCTTCTTGGCCCTCTCATCAAGACTTTCCGCCGCAAATCAACCCTCTATAAATAATTCCACCTTCTCCTTACTTTTTATTCTTTTAGTAATTTTATTTATAAAATTTCCAAGTTTGGATGTCTTAAATTTATTTTCTACAAAATTGTTGCAGTTCTAGTGTATTTTTAATAATTAGAAATTGGGTAAAGTATCATTTTGAACTTTATACCACATCCTTTCCGATTTGCTATTGTTTAGTGATTTATATTTGGTTTTTAATACTTTAGATTAACCCAATAAAATGTAGGGTCGTCAGTGTATAGAATAATAACCCCTTAACGTCCAGGGTGTTAATATAAAGAAATTCATTTGGCAATTTAACTAAATGTTCAATAAAATGTAAGCAAATATTTTCATACACCATATTCTCTTGAATATTGGTCAATGAAGATGGTACAATTATATCGGCTTACCGCTAAAGAAATTAGATAATTATTTTTTTAAAAAATAGCACAATAAAGTCTATTAGCGACACTAGAGTTGAAATATCTGAACCTTTTATCAAAAATATAAATTAATTCGCACCTTTTAGTATGCTAAAAGCATCCCAGTTTATTAACGCGTGTTTAAATGTTTACAAAAAGATTATACGATTAGTAACTTTAAGATTATAAACTTTAAAGAGAATTCAAAATATTCTTCACTTGGTTTACGCTAATAGATCTAGTTATTCGAACAATTCTTTTTCCGACGTTGGGACCATTAGATTCTATCCTGTTTGCGACCGATAATGGTGCGACCGACTCAACGGTCAGCCACTGGGGCACTATCCGACTTAGTTCGACAACCAAATTATTCAGTTCTTCACCGTCTAAATCTAAAGACGAGTGCAGTTTAGAAAGAACGATGTTTAGGGGCAAGACGTTGGTTCCTTCAATACCAAACACGAAATTGAGGCAATCGACAACGGTCACTAGACGGTGGTTCAGCTGGGGTTTGTCCACAGAGGCGGATTTGGTGGCGAGTTTAGACAATTCAGCCTGCCTCTGCTTCTCTCTAATTCGAGCGAGTAGCTGTTTGGCTCGGGTTATGGGTTTTTCCTTTTCGGGTTTGGAGACCAAGGGCTCAATCGGTGATGATTTTCCGGGTTGCGCCTTGGAGGGGTTGGTTTGAACGCCGGCGCTAATGAGACCCTTTATGACTGGATTGGTGATTGGCAGTTCTGGGAACACATTATCAAGACTTTTGAGCGTGCTTAATGATCCATCGGCGGGCATAATTCCCAACTGCTTGTATGTTTCAGCTGCGAAATTAGTCAATTCGAGCCGGAACTTGTTCCTCCTCCTTTCCATATTCCTAGGATCAATCAAATCAAGCCCATCATTGGAACTTTTCATTCCGATACTCACTGATTCAACTATACTTTCACCAATCTTGACCCGTACTGGATCGATTGTATACCCATCTGGCAAAAAAAACGCTATTTCACCCAGGTTCCTCAAACTAAATTTACTGTTTGATAAAGAGGAAGCGTTAAAAATCTTTTTTTTTTTTTTTAAAAAAAAATAAATAGAGAAAGAGAGTTTGCTTACTGTCCGCTTGAGTTTTCAACTGATTTTTTGATTCTGTGGAACACAACGAACCCATGATTTTGAGCCATTGAAAAGGAAAGTACGTGCTCGAGTGCCTGAAAAACCAACTGCAAGCTCTCTAGCCTTGGAGGCAGCACCAATTTGGTTAAATCCGAATTACTGGTTCGTACCCGGACCGGATTGAATTTTGGAATTTCTGGAGCAGCTATAATCGGTTTCTCGAAACTACTGGCCATTTCCAATCTTTGAGTTTTCGCAGTTTCAAGAATGTGGGAAACACGCACTTGGTTTAGTTGTTTTTTGATCTCTTTGGTTTCTAGTATCTTGTCAGCTAATTCCTGATCCGGTCTAATAGCTTTAGTCTTAGGAATGGACTCTTCTTTGGGTTGGCTTTCCTGTTCCGGGCTTACTTTAAAACAGGTCTCTGGCGGACCGCAAATGGGGACAGATTCTGGCTCCTTGGGCTCAGAACCTAAATTGTTTTTAATTTTGGACAATAAGTCCTTGACTCTGGATCCCAAATTCTTTTCTGAATCTCTAATTTTTTTTCTCAATGAATCCATATCGCTATTCCTTATCGATTCTATCGAAATGGCATTTTCCCTCTCTTCAGAAAGTTTGGGTTCATCATTAAGATCCCTTTTAGGAGTAGAATGGGTTGTTCTAGGTTTGAAAAAGTCTGATTTCGGTATAATTTTAGTTTCGACTTTTTTTTTGGTTGAACGAGTAGACAAAGTAAGTCCAGTAGACTACAGTTTTTTTTTTAAAAAGAAAACAACTCATTAATAAAACCCAATAAATAAATGAAAGAAAATCCAAAGATTAAATACAGAGAAATAAGATCCAAATTTACTTGTTTTTCTAAGGTCTTTTGTATTGATGCTCTGGCAGATTTTCGAACCGGAGTGCTTTGGAGTTTAGTGGGTGTATTCGTTGCCCTCAATCTTCGCTTTAAAGGCGGACTCTGTTTTTCAACGGGTGTTGAATCTAAAACCTTGGTTTCACTCACGCTTTCATCAGATCTCTTCCTCTTAATATTGTCGCCCTAAATTGGAAAATAGGCATATAAATCGTTAATGAGAACAGCCCCTTTTGCTATAAAGAGCCCCATGTCCTTATTTAAAAAATAAAGATAATCCTAGAGGCATTCCCTAACCATATCCTTCTAAACCCAACTAGATTCATCATAATCTAACCAACATAAAAGACAAATACTTACGAGAATTTCAGACGCAGTGCCGCTCTTGCTAACCCTCAAGAAGCTCTTCAGCGTAACTGCTGGCGATTTTGCTTGTAACGAACTCATAACCCGTCAATTTAATATATCTTTAATTCTTCTCTTTCTCTTTATAATAATAATGCTGCTCTTTGGTTTTATAGAAAGCCTAATCTCTTTTAAACGCTGTATCGCTTTATACTAGACGAAATTTTTGCTACATGTCGACTTTTTACTATTTTAGATACAACAAATATTTCAGTTTCATCAATTATGTCGACGCATCGCTTTTTTGTCACCATTTATTCGTCGAGCGAGTTTACTTTTCTTTTTTTTTTTTGGATTGGTTTACGGTTTTTCTCGTATTTTCGCATTTCTGCGTTTTGCATTATTTTGATTGGTTTAATTTGTTTAGTGTTCAGAGGAATTCAGCATTGAAACTACGAATCATTCTCGTTTTCTGCCACTAATATTTGAACTTGTCCAAAAATATGGGGTTGGCCCAATAGTCACGCTTTGCCAATTAGTTTGCTATCCGGCTAAACTTTTAAAAGGACAGACCAGGTCTGCAAATGGTAACCCGCGTGTAAAAACGCTCTTTGTAAAGTGGGCAAAATCGAATACAAGCTAAAAAAAAAGCACCAGCGAATAGTAAAACGAAGAATGAAAGCGTCTTGAGCAATCCTTCGAAAATAGTGTATTAGTTTATTGCGCAAAAAAAAAAAAACAAAGATGGCTTGAAATTTAGACAAAATGCTCTTTCATTAACCAATGAATACTCGAATTCGACTAAGCGGATAAATAATTATTCATTTTTCCCCAGCCCAACAGTATAAAACTGGTTCAAGTCAAAGCTAACGGCAAGCCCCTTCAAAAACGTCGAATCCGACCCATCGGCAAATAGTTTTAGCATATTGCGAATGTCGTGCCTGAAAGTTTTCATTGTGTTCTCTACTTGCTCGATCACTGGAGATTCTTCCTCTTCTGCCGGTTTATCTTTAGGACTAGCACCCGATTTCGCATCCAGCATATCTGCAAAATTCCCTAATTTTTCCTTTGCCGAAATGTTTGCTGATTTCTTTAATAAAATCCTCGAGTTACCTACTCCTGCCATATCGTTAAACATGTAATCACTCGATATACAAAACAAATTTATTGTGTTTAATATATGTTCCACAATATTGATGTAATTCCTCTTTTTCCCCATAACAAGACGTCGTACCTCAGAAATATAATTGTCGTGAGCAACTATCCATTGATCCAAATCCAAATCTTTCTTTAATTTCTTGAATACATTCTTTCCCAAATTCATACCTTCTCTATTATCATCTCTAGCATTATCGTCACCATTTTCAAAGTCCTCAGATGACAAAAGTAAGCATGTAAAGTCTGAATATTCGGCCTTTTTCTCGTAAATTGAACTCAAAAATTTGTTATAAGCACCCTCAATAGCGTTTAAATATATATACCTTTCTAATTGATGGATGAAATGCATCATTTCACCACAACAAATTCTCATCCTCTTCAATAAGAATTGAACATCTTTCTCGTTCATCCCAAGCACATCACTAGAGTTCAATGATTTGTTCTTCTTAATCAAGCTCCTAAACTTTAAAATAAGCTGCCTCCTCCATAGTTGATGTAAATGGATCTCTATCCTTTTTAACCGAAGCAAGAATGTAGTCAATTCATTGTACTTCAGCATCGTAGATTCAGATATCACATATGTAATTGGAGAATCTATGTGATAGGTAATTGGAAAGGCAGACCATCCTGAATTTTCTCCATGAGGAATCTATTAATTAAAAGTAATTAGTATAAATCTTTAAAAAATCTTCCACATTATAATACACGATTTAAAAAAAGGTTTACCGCATTAAGCCGCACTGAAATCCTATCAGTGTACTCAACGCTGTCATATTGGGCATTAGAATTCCTAACTGCACTCTCAACGGCTGTCATTATGTTATGGTGTAATAAACGGTTTGATGGTTTGTCTAGTTGATTCCCTAAAGTCTCAACTAAAAACTGAACAAAATCTCCTTGCTCAAGCAACAAATACTTTTTCATTGCTGCAACATGGTTCATCAAATTGTATTTTTCGATCATCACTTTCATCAGTCTACTATTAACAACTTGGTACACGGAATCTACATGTGAATTAAGAGCCTCAGGGTCACTAATATCGAAAAAAATTGATGGCCCATTAGTCGATTTTGTACTGTTCGAATTAGACATAAACTTATCGACCCGTTGTTGTGAAATCCATTCTTCATCTCCACATGCAGTTCTCAAAAAACCGAGAGATTTTCCAATAAGGAATATTTTTCGAACAAGATCACTATTTATGTACACTGGAATCTTTGAAACGTCTATACTGTATTGTTTTACCCACAGTGATCTGGAGTCAGAGTCATCATTCAACTCTACAAAAAATTCTTTAAAAGGATCCTCTAATTTTCCTTCAGTAATCCATCTCAGCAGTATATTATTAAAAGATGAGGCAGAAGCTTTCAGCATTTTGTTAGAAATTTCTTTTACATTTGGAGCCCCGTCACGGGTAAAAATGTGAATTTTTGAAAGCATTTCTCCACCTAAGCTAGCTATGAGATAGAGAAATAAAAGATGAGATTAATGCAATTGTGTTATTAAATGATAAAAGAATTCATAATTACTGCTTATCTCCTGGTCAGGAGTGTTAATGTACAGAGAGTCGATTATTGACGCCAAAATTCTTAATTTCTGTATTTGACCTTGGAATTCAAGGTATAATTTCCTTAAAAACAACCTGTTCTCAATCCGAGTTGTATCTGGAGAAGCTAATGCTTCTGCATGTCTGGATTCTAAGTCAGATACAAATTCGGATAATTCTTCCAGCTCGTACGACAATGCAAGTCTAAATCCCTAAAAAAAAAACTGAAATTAGCTGGTATACGTTAATTGTTATAGACTGAAACTGCATTATAGAACAAGATAAAATAAAATACCTGTCGGACTAGGCTTTGGGATGATTGGGGTGAATCGATGTAATTTGTGATTCTATGGTTGAGTTCGCCGAGCTCGAGTAGCCTGTCAAGCAGGAACATTGTTGGGTTGCTTAACGAAATGGATGGATCGATAGAATAGCTTTGGTTATTGCTTTCCCAAACAATGTACCGACCATCAACTCCTTGGGTAACGAAAAGAATGTCTCTGATTAAAACATCTTCGGATACACTATCAATCCTTGCTATTTTAATTAGTACAAAAAAAAAAATAAAGTTCTAAATATAAAGTAACACAAAAGAAAGGCAATAAATAGAAAAATAAAAAATTGGCGAAAAAAAATATATTACGAGCTAATTGAGTCAATAATATCGAAGCTTGATCATTTTGAGAATTTCTAATTTTTGGCACAGGAGACTGGTGGCTATTGCTTGGTGTAAATGGTTCAGGATTATACCCATTAAGAGAAGATTCGGGAATTGGGTGATTGGGGAATACACGAGGTTCTCCAAAGAAATTTTTGTCGAAAATGGGGTTCGCTAAGCCTTTAGGTCTTCTAATTTTAACGCTATCTTTTGACAAATCACAAAACACTTGCAGAATCCCTGAAAAATCGTAATTTTTGTTCTATAAATATTTTTTAAAAAAAACGAATTAACATACATGTTTTTTATATATAAGATATGAAGTTTTTGATATAAAATTGGAATGTAAGTTACGCCAGATTTTATTCTATCAAAGAGTGATTTGAATTCTATAGACTTCCTAGCGGTTCGATCAGAATTAAATACTATTTTTTTTTTAAAATACAGAACGAATTTTGATTAAAGTATTTCGAATTTCAAGAAATTCAAAAACCCCTTACACTGTTTTTGTATTAATTCAATAACCTTTTGTTCAGATTTTGAGTTTTTTCCAAAATTGCTAAAGGAAGGAAATAATTATGTTAATTCCATTATGAACAAAAAAAGAATCGAATTTTCGAGAATTTGGTTGAATAAAAAATGTACCTCGATAAAATATTTTTGCAAAGTGAAGCCAAATTATTTCTCCTATATTCCTCTTGGAGAGGGAAGTTTGGATTTGGCGGGCCGAGGAAGGAATTAACTAAATAATTTAATTCATCATCAAGGGGACTAGACATATTGAGTTGGGAACTAGAGCTGGCACAAAAGGGGGTGTTTTCGTTTTATTCGTCAGCTATTTTTCTTTAGAATTGAAACGTGGAAAAAAGTTATTACAGAATCTACACTTCGTTAAAGGGCGGCATAATCAAACATATAAAGTTTTAATTCAGCATATAATATAAACAAAGTCTAACCAGGAATTGCTGACATTTTCTTGAGGGGGTTCAAACTAGCCAATGGTAACCAAGAGCCTGTATACGAAGCAAAACCAATTCATCAACACGCGAATAAAAATCGGTTTTTGATAAAATATCTAATTGGATGGAATCCAACTATTTTTCTCAAAGAATTGAAGGGTTTCAGTTGTTTTTAGTGGTGTTCATGCAACTGCATATTAAAGCATTATCATCTTTTGCAATTATGGAGATACTGAGGAATCTACAGTGACTGTAAATCGTGGAAACTTCAAAAAGTATACACTGATATTCGGTAGAGACACTAAAAAATTATAAAAAATTCTTTCAAATATATTCTAAATATATTTATTTATGGACTATTTCTAATTTCGAAATACTCATTGATAATACTTCAAAATAGCATGGTTAACACTTAGTATGGATCGGCCGTGGTAATAAATTGTGGTTTAGGAGATAACTCAGAAAACCAAAAGCACACAAACCATTCTATAACGATTTGAGTGTTTTTTAGATACAGAAATAAAGTGGATAACTTAACTGGACTAAAAATAAAGCCGGTTTTATAAGAAGCTTTGGATCATGCGAATGCATTTTTTCATGATATCACAGCAAAATTATATGTTTTAGATAGGGGATAGGCAAAAGCAAAATTCCATTGAATAACACTAAGTATTCATCATTCATGAGCAATATTAATGAGCTCCGGCATCATAACCTTAAACCCTTTTCAATGTAGTCTTTATATTAAGTTTTTGTTTTTTTTTCTTCTTCAATTCCTCTGAATGTTTATAATATGCTATAAAGACATACTTAAAAAGGTTAAAGATATATGTATATGTAGGCACATAATTTTTCACTTCCTATCACTTAAAAAAATCCTTACGCATCGGAGTTGGTTCAATTAGGATGGAGATTCGTTTAAAATTTTGAGTATCGGTAATGAAAAAAAATGAATTCATGCAATAATAGGGCTATCGCAAAAGATGGGTTGGAAAAAAAGTAAGATAGATTCTCATACACCCTAGAATATTTCCGAATAACCTTTATTGGCCAAGGCAAAAGAATATGGAAATTTTGACCTATGAGTACTGAGCATTTCAATCGTCTGGATCATATTTCCTCTAATTTAAGACATTTTCTAGTTATTTGCTCGATTATCTCTAGTAAATACTAAATAAAGCAGTGAATTTATTTATTTTTGCGATGGATTTTGCTTTGCTTAGCCTCAAACTGTCCAGAAGTTACCAATTCTGATTATGCTTATGCCCTGGAGTCTAATTCTCCGATCCGGGCAAATTGCCACGCTTTTAATACAGCCTTACTTATTTTCACTTTTCGATCATCTAAATAGTGGTTGTTTTTATTTAATTATTTTTAAATAACAACTATCCAACGAGTATACTTTTGTCTAATATCATTTTTTATCTGGACTTCTATGAAGCCGAACCTCTCATAAGCCCAGGCGGGGTTTTTATAACATATGGTTACTAAAAATGCAGTGCTTTTTCACCTTTGGTACACTTAATACTGAATATTCTAGTCCGAATTTATCCTTGTTGAACTTTCAACTATTCTCGGTTCTCCACCATTATCAGGTTTATTTTTTATTTTTTTGAAATTATATTTTCTTGCTCGTCATATTTTTAATTCTAGAAAATAATTATACTCAACCCAAGGCCTTATTATCTTTATGGTCTGACAAAACGCCAGGAAAGAACTGGGGGAGTTTTTTTGTAATTTTAAAACACCAGAACATTTAATTTTAATAAATTTTGCATAAGCTGTTTTAATTTTTTATAATCCATTATGGTTAACCATTGAAGAAATGTTTTCATCCTTTAAATAAAGGGGCGTTTTATTTCATGAAAAAACGAAGGTAGATTAATATATTTTTTTCTTACCATTTATATCTCCACTTGTTTACAAATTTGTTACTCCCACTAGAAAAATTATAATGGATTTTATCTGCACCGAAAAAAGGATATTTTTTTTCTTGCTTCTCAGCTGAATTTTTATGATCTTACTAGTTTGGAAAAATGCTATGAAAGCGATATGTAATTTTTTTGGTTAATTCGGAATTAGAATTGCAAAAACAAATTTCCTATTGGAAAAACGTGGAAATTTTTTTCCCACTTTTATTGGCTTAAGCTGATTTTTGTTTTCATTGGCCAATGGTTTGATAGTAAAAAACGTCTGGCCTTGAAAAGAATACTTTCATGGGTAAGAACCTCAACCTTAAACTGGGTTTTCAAAATATGGGCAAAATGTAGATTGGTGGTTTTGGATTTTTCAACTGCTGGGAGACTAGAGAATTTTTTAGGAAAAATATTCTTTCTTTGTCCCTGTTGTGGTAGGTCTGCACTAGAGTTATTTGAAAACATAATTCCCGACTGTACCCGATGGAATTCGATGAAATTATATAGGTGCCCAGAAAATATTTTAGCTCATGAGCGCAAAAATAGACAGTTATCGTTTTTTTGCCTGTCAATGAATTTTGGTTGGAGATAATTGAAAAAGTCCTTGTATTCAATCTAAATCTATAATCCAGCTCCATTCTGGAATACTTCCAATAAAATCTCGGGGCTGGTCACGGCTTGACCTTTTGAAGGTATCTGTGGTGTCGGTCACTTAAATTTAAAAATAATAAACATTCACTGTTATTCTTGAACTAGTTTCCAGTGAGCTCGAAACCTCTAGAACTGTTGAGAAGTACGAAATAATCGATTTTTAAAAATTATTACTATATTTTAAAAATTTTAAGTGTGTTAAAATGTTTTCTTAATTTTTATAATAAATATATCGATGGATGTTGGAGGTAGAGGAGGGTTGAAGGTAATCTCCTAAATAAATAAAAAAAGTATCTTCATTTTTATAAGGTGAACTAAATCCGAAAAATTGCTGCCAATTCCAAAAACTCGATAAATATCGATATTAATTCCCAAAATTCTCCAAAATGTGTACCTAAACCGCAATTTCAGCCCCAAATATGTGGATAAGAAAATCAAAACCCTTATTTAAGTGAAAAAATTCAAAATTTCCAACCAAAATTTCAATAATTTAAGTTATTATTAGGTAAAATATAAACCTTTTGTGTATTATTTTGCATGTTATATATTTATAATTGTAGTTTGCTGAGTCGTTTTATTTTATAAAACTAGAACTTTGATATAATTTTATTATACTATTACAGGAACTATGCGTATTTTTTCAATAAAATATATCTTCAAGAGTGGTTTTTTTTTATCATATCTTTTTTATAAAAGACCCTTCTACTATCGCGTTTTTTTAAAGCCATATTATTTTTCTTTATTAGTATAAAATGATGAATGGTAAATTGGATTTTTTAATAGACTGGTTTTTTAAAAAATAATTGTGAAATTAAATGTTTTTCGATATTTATCCAACTATTTATCAAATATTTTATGATTTATTATGGATAAATCGAAATTTTTTTAATATTTTAAAATATACATATTGCGAGTCTCTGCTATTAAAAACAGTCAATTTATATATTTATCTTTATTTTCTAGTAGAAAACAAATAAAATCGAAACTAATATGAATTTAAAAAATTTCAGTAAGTTTTTTAATATAAAATAAACTTTATGGCTAATTTTTTTACAAAAAAAAAAACTATTCAAGATAAACTTCCAATGAAACTCGTTTTTTATCAGAATTTTTTTTTTAAAAAAAAGGAAATGTAATTTACCCAGTCCTTTTATTAAAGTCAATTTATTTAACATTATAGAGTAAATAATGTCTAATTTTTAATAATATAACTTCCCTAAATTCACAATAAACAGAAATAAATTAAAATTATACTCTGAGAATTTGGGTACCAACTTTTAGAATCGGGAAAATTTTGATTCAAAAGCCAAAGGAATTAAGGTTAAAAAATTTTCTTTTCAATTTTTTTTTTTAGAAAAACACCGATAATTGTTCCGGATGACGTAATGCGCAATAAAAAGTTGGATATAAAAAAAATTCCCTAAAATGAAAAATTCCTGTTTAAAAGCTTCTTTGGATTTTTACGAGCTCCAAAGATGGATCAAAACACTTTTTCGTTTTCATTTTTTTCAATCGACCTCAGAGATAGGTCAATAAAAATTTAAAGGTAGGCCTAACCAAAAAAATAAAACCTTGTAGAAAAGTTTAAATGTTCATCATTTTGAATTTGAAATAAATATTTTCAACAGTTATTATCTATGAAAAGCAGAGATGTTTCAATTCCACTTAATAAAATTTCAAAGCTATATTTTAATCGAAATTATATTTTAAAAATAGAAATTTGAAAAAATTTCGAAAATTTGTCCGAAAATCAAAAAAATTACAGAATAGAGTCTAATAAAATATATTCCTATTTTATTTTGGTTGCAATCCTAAAAAAAAAATACAAGTTTCAATCAATATATCATTAAATTATATTTATAAGTTCATTGAATATATTTAAAAAAAGAATTTCTAGATTTAAAGAGCCTTATAAAATGAAAAATATCATTTTAGTATCATTAATGAAAATTTTCGACATATTTAACATTTAATAATCCATAGTAAGTGAATATTAAATAACATTCATCTTTTATAAGATTAATGGCTAAAAAAATTTCAGCAAAAATAGGTATAATGGCTAAATTGAGCTATTATATATTTTTTAAATCCAGCCTACGAGTTTCGTAAGTTTTTTTATCTAAAATTTTTATTATTATTATTTTATTTAACAAAAAGATAAAATTTAGAGTAAAGAAAAAATGTGAATATTATTGGAATATTAAAAGATAAAACTTAAATCCTGATATTTTTACAAGTAACTTCAATATTTTTGGTCCACAATAACTAAATTTCAAAGCAATCTAATAGATAATGTATTCAAATTCAGTGAAATTTATTGGATATAGCAATAGATTTGACAATTTTTTCTTGATTCCTATAAGATGGTAATGTGATGAAAACCTAATGGAAATTTCACCTACTAGAAATTTCGACTAATTTTTATCCAATAATTTTTTTATTTTGAAAAATTTACAAAAACATGTATTTTTTGCAGAAATAATATGTTTTTACTGGATGGTGTTTTTTAATTTCAGAGGTTTAATAGGTTTAAAAATTAGGATAAATTTCCTGTAGGCCTTAGTCTTGACACCCTATAATTAAAAATCATTGAGATTATTATTTGGATAAATTTGGCATTTAATACACTTTTTAATATTATTATTGACCAAACTGATGTAAAACAGAAAATTCAGGGATATTTTTTTCAAAAAAGTATCAAAAAAGATGACCTTAGACCCTATGTTGCCTAGAGGCATAAATTTTTCTGAAAATAACATCAATTAATTTATAAAAACATCTCATTTGCCTTTTAAAAAACCAAATAATAAGCTTTAATTTGAAATTTTCGAAAAAAAAAATCTGGTTATTGGGGTCATATCACTTAAAATCGGAGCTTAAATTTACAAATATTTATTTTATCACTGTTAAATACCTCAATAAGTCCGAATGTTTTATATTTTATATTTCGAATATATTCTATTAATATTGCTGACCGTTTTTAAAGTAAAAATTTAATTGGTTAATATGTTTTCTGATTCCATTTTATTAAAAAAAACTAACCATTTATTTTTTTTCATAAAAATAAATCAAAATGATAAAAGTGGGGAAATAAAAATAAAAGAATTTACTGAATTTTTAACTGAGTTATTTTTTCATCAGATTTCATAAAATGCTGGGTTTTTTTAAAAAAAAAACGTTCTTGAAATAGATAATGCGGCCCAAAAATCATATCATTCAAAATTTATTCCTATTGAGAAGTATATGGGATGATAAAATTACATATATAAAGGGTTTTAAGATAATTTTTTTTTAAATGAAGTATAAAACATGCTATTTGAGCATTAATAAAAAAAATATTGACTTAATTAAAAAAATCTATTTCTGTTTTAAACTTAAACTCAAATAAAATTCCGAAAATAATCTAAAAAACGGAATATATATTAATAAAATCATCTTGATTTTATTAAATGAAAAAATAGTAGTAACTCAGGTAAAACAGCATTTTTTAAATCAGGATTTCACTCTTTTAATTTTTCTTTATATTATTTATTATTCAAAAAAAAAACACTAAAATTAATATTGAAAACTTCAACAACAATAAATATTGGAGGATATGTGGTGGTCTGAATGTAATAGATTTTTTCTTGAAATATAATAATACTTTATAATAATTACGGAAATCTTGAAATTATTTTTAATTTATAAAAAGAAAATAATTTTACACAAAATTCGAGTTAAATTTAGGCGACTAATACGATTAAATAAACAAGATAAATATTTCTGAAATAATATTTTGCCATATTATTTACATTTTTTTACAAAATTATCAAATTTTGAATCAATGGATGTATATTCAATCCCAAATTGTATCCCCAAGCTACATGTGATTAAATCAATCATACTTTTTTTTTCCTTTTAAAAATCATTAATTATAGTTTCCCTGATTATACGGCGAAATATCGAAACTTTGACGTTTTTTTTTGCAAGTTTTGTAATAAGAATGGTACGGAAATTCATTTTTGAGAAATTTTTATAATTTCGAATAATTTTTTTTAAAAATTTATTATAATATAAATAAGGAAAAAATATATAGAATCGTTAAATTTACATTAGTTCTAACTCTTAAAAAAAATCACAAGTAATATTTAGCTATTAGAAATAGTTAAAATTTATCTTTAGGAATTATCATATATCATGCTTAAAATCTAAATTTTTATTTTTATTTAAAAATTTGAAATTCATTTAATTTTTTTTTTTTTTTCAATCAGTAAAGAATATTAAAAAGCTTATATCCATTTTAAAAAAAACATTTTGGAGGTAATACTATATTGAATTATAATGATAATTTATGACACATAGAAAAAATTCTGCACCTTTAAAATAAATCAAATTGGTATAAACAGTAAAATTTACTTCATATATCACGAGTACTCGTTTTTATATTAAATCAAATTTAACGGTAAAAAAAAAATCATTTAATTTTTATAAAAAGAAAAGTTAAGGGCAAAATCAAGAAAAAATATTTGTTAAAGCTGGGAGAGTTAATTGTAAAAATTTATTTCTTTTTTGCTAAATAAATTAATAAAATTTATCCCCCTTCAAAATATAGGATATAATAGCCTAAATCATTTTGGATATATAATTTAAAATAGATATATTTATCTTAATAAAAACTTCATGTAAATTTTATCAATATTTTTTCCTATCGAGCTAACTCAAAAAATAATCTCAGTTAAGAATTTGATGTTAATTTTGGAGATATAACTAATAACAGGTTGAATATCGTATAATTTAACATTTAAAATCTAATAAAATCGCATTTTAAAGTTTTGATAAGATAAATATGGATTTAATACCATTATTAATCAACAAAATTTGGGATTCAAAATATTTTTATAGCCTCATATAATTCTCTTAAAATATATAAAGCGTAGGGAAGAGGATTGCAGAGGTATAAAAATAAAAAAATTAATTATACTTTATAAATGGAGAAAATGAAGTAAAATAGACATAGAATTGGTTCAAAATAAATAAATATAAAGCAATTAAATATGAGATTCTTGAAACTTATCATATCCAAGAATGACGACTAAATAAAAATTTAAATAATTTTTATATTTTAGAAGTATTAAAAAATAGATAAAAAACCTCAGTATTATTTTTTTAAGATAGTATGAAGCCATATAATTACCTGAAAATCCCTTTTTTAAATCGTTTGAAATGCAGAAAAATCAGTCTATTTCCTAGAAATCAATTAATTCAAAAATTTATATTTGATTGATTGATATCCAATTCTTTCATTAAAAAAAACTTTGAAATAAATTATTGAGATATTTTTCAATAGACAAATAATCATCCAAAATAAACTCTTAAAATATTTAAACATGGTAAAGGATAATTTTTTCTCTGAAACGAGGTTTAAAAAAACATTATCTTTCTAAGTTCACATAGTAATACACTGACTAAGTTTTTATTAATTAATATTTGCTAAAATTAATTAGATTTTTTTATGTGATTGAAACAGGCGTATTCTGATTAATCAAATAAATAAAAATTATATAATGAATTTAATCTAGGATTTTTTATATTAAAAAACCAAAAAAAAATTGATAATAAATTGCTGTTTAACATTAATATTCCTTGGAATTATGATATAATAGGAAAATTAAATTAACACTATTCTCTAGCCAAACATAAAATAGTATTACTAAAACTAATTTATTTGGCTTTCTTGAAACTTATTATTATTAAAATGGAGTAAAAAAAAAACAACCAGGATTTCGTAAAATTTAAACTTATAAAATGGGGGAAAATTGCCGTAAAATTAAAAATTAAATGAAGCATAAATAAAAATATAAATTATTTATAACCTAATTGTAACCATAACTTTGAAGCATCGAACAGTTTTGAATTTTTTATTTACATTAATATAATATTTTGTGAATATTTAAAGTAATCATAGGATTTCTTCGATTTTTAAACATAAGTTTTTATTAAATAAATGCAGGTATGAAACTTAAAATATTTTATTTTCGATCCAGATAACTAAATAAAATATTTAGAAAAATATAAATTGTATTTTCATAACTTTGGGTGATTTTATAAAACTTCCTTTTAAAAAAAGAAAGTTTATTTGCAATACTTAAAATAGTAATGTGGAAAGGTTTAGTAAAAAATATTCAAATAATGTATTAATTTAATTCAAAAATAAATTTATATTTGATTAAATTTTTTAATTTTTATTCATCCAGCGTTTAATTATCACTTATAGTGAAACTTTTATTATTTTTTTCAGTATCTTTGAAAAAAAATAATAGTTATACTGAGTACAGATATTTTTTGGCGTGGAGAGTAAGGGAAATTTTCTATACTGATATGATTTTTTAATTGGTTTCCATCATATTCATATAGTAATCTCGGGAAAAAAAACCATATTTAGAAGTAAAAACAATGAGTATATTTGAATATATAGATAGATAGATAAACATATATATGAATATAGTTTTTGATTATCATAAATCATCTCCAATTATAGTTTAAATATAACTCATTTATTTAATTGAAGAAAAAAGTTATGAATTTAAACAAAATAAAGTTATTATATACCGGAATTGACTCAAATTATTAATTAAAAAAACGATAAATATTGTAATAGTTAATTTCTATTGCATAATAATTTTGGGGTTATATAAAAGAGAAAAAATTAATAGAATATCCAAAAATTAGCAATAAAAAGTAAAATGGTAAAAAAGAAGCTATTTTTTTGTTTGGACCATTTTTTTAAAAAATTAAATTTCGGTATTTCAAATACCCAATCAGATCTTTTATTTTTTTATTTCACATAATCTTAAAATATATTTTTGCCAATTTTTTTCATTTTTTTTTAAAAAAAAAATTATATCTAAATCAACTAAATATGATACTAATTTTCAAATTTCATTAAAGATTCCAATTTTTTCCATTTATCTTCATGAAATTGTTGGTATATATTCAATTAAATACTATTTTTTAAGAAGATTTCGAACTAATAACAAATTTTATTTTTAATATTGTTTATTTTAAAGTTTTTTTATATTCAGAAAAATTTATTGATTCCAAAAACCATAATTAAGATTTTTTTAAATTAAATCACTATTCATTGAAACTAAACTGTTTTTAAATATAATTTCAATAATACAGGCGCTGTTAAATTTAAATTTAGATCTTTTTTTAAATTTTTTGGTGATATCATAGTTTTCTAATAATATATACTAATATAAACTTAATTATACTTTATATATTTACCTAAAATGAATAAAAAATTTCTTGATATAATATTATAGCAACTTAATATTAATATACACGAAGTTAAATAAATAATAAATATATATTCAATCATAGCTGAGTATTCTCTTGAATTTGAATATAGAAAATTTTATTTTTTATTTAAATAGCTAATTAGATAAATGTTTTTAAACAGCATTACTTTTTTCCAAAAAAAAATCAAAAAATCAATTTTGTAATTAAAAATTAAATAAGAGAAAAAATGTTCAAAAACATTATAATACGTTGTACTAATCTTCTTTTTTTTAAAAAAAATTATTCCAAAAAAAACTTACTTTTTAACTAATTCTAGTTTTGAAATGTATCTCTGTATAGAGCAAATGATGATATCATATTATCGTTATTATCATTATTATTGAAAAAAAAGACGAGAAGGCTATATATATATATATATATAGAAGCGGATTTTTGCTATTATCTTCACCAAATTTTATTTTTTCAAAGTGAATTTATATATTTATATTTTAATTTATATCTTAAGAATTTTAATTTTCTATTTATAATTCGCTTCATAATTAAATATTATTTCTATTTCTACCTATAACTATGACTATTTTTAAGTTAAAATTTTATTATAAAAAATAATATTTATATTTGTATCTTGAACTTCTAATCAAAAATTAAGTATAATTAACTGTTAAAAATATAATAGATTCTGGAATGGGTGAGTTAAAAGAAAATTTTGTAATTTGAACGAGGAGTCATCATTTTTTTATTTCTTGGAAGTTTAAAATAATATTTTTTGAAAAAGGTTACATCAATATATACAGTATAAAATTACCGCGATAATTCATGAAATATGATAAGTTTTATTAAAATTTGATTAAAGTTTAAAAAACAATTAAAGGCATCATTATTTAAATTCTATACTTCTTTTAAATATAAATAAATATTATAAACAATTATTACTTTAAAGTTACTGGATTTTTATTTTTAAAAGAATTTTTTTAAAAAAATAACGACTTATAATATATATTTATTAAATTATGCGTAATAACTAATTTAAAAAATTAATTTAGACCTATTTTATAATTTTTTTTAAAATGTTAGTAAGTAATTATTTGGCATATATATATGTTAAAATTTTATCAATAATAACAAGTTAAATATCGGTTTAAAATAATAAATAAACCTATTTATCAGTATCTAGCTGTGAAATAATTTTTTTTATATTGAGAAAAATAATTCTAAGTATAAAACTGTTTTAGACGATCAGTTTTAATTTTATTATTTTATTATATCACAGAGTATATAAATTGTATTTATTAACTTCCATAAATATAAAATTTAAAAGATTTATTGATTTTAGATATTATTTAGGTGAAATAACAACTGGATATTTTATTTAATATCATATAAAAGTGATGGAATTGAATTTTTTAATTGAAAGTAATTATCATGAAAAATCTGTTAATTTTAGCCCTAAAACAATCCTGTAGAACATAAATCTAGCTTTTAAACAATTTAAACATATTTATATTAAATTTTGATTTCCGAAAAAATATTTAAGATAGAGATAATCCTATTTTATTTTTTTTATTTTTTTTTAAATTTCATACAATCTATACTTCTGATTTCCGATTTTTATTTATTTATATAATAGTAGTAAATTATATTACATTAGCTATTTTTGATATTTTTTTATAATTATTCATGATATTTTAGATTTGAAATTAATGATTAAACACCTTTAAAATTAGTCAATTTTTAATAAAACCAAATAAAAAACTGTATATAACAACAATAAATATAATTTTCTTTAGATCTTTATTGGATAATAGCTCTGCAATTAAACTAAGATTTTAAGTTTTGTTTTTTTTCTCTTTTTTATTCGTGAATTTGATATAAATCTATTTAATTCAAGCTCTTATCGTCATTTTCCAAAATAAAGATTGCTAAATAAAAAATTTTAATATTTATGTTTAGATTTTTTTTTCATTATAGAGAATTTTTCGAAAAAATTAATACTTGTGGTTTGATATAATACTATTTTTCACCCCCCCCCCCCCCCCCCCCCCC
>LSSL01000131.1:19138-49048 GCA_001953115.1 Smittium mucronatum | reverse complement strand
GGCTGCGTACCTACGGGAAAAGGGTTCAATCTACCAACCGAAAAACCCCAACTGGCGTTGATTCAATTATGTGTATGATTGAGGTTACTTGTAGTCAAGAATTAAGCTCTTTGTCAATGAAAAATAGTTCATTTAATCTACCGAGCTCATATTCAGAGCCTATTTCTAACAGGATTGATAAAATTAGGCTCCTAACCAAACGTGGGATTGATCGACACGACTTTCGTACAAAAAGAAGTTAGACGCTGAAATCCTACTGATTTTCGAACACTGAAATTGTGCACTATACTATGTCTCAGCTGTGCTAAACGATCGTTTCATCCTGTTTCGAGATGGTCCTCCTCTGGAATCGCTGTTCTCAGAATCGCATTGCACTGTCTCAAATGCTTCCAACCAAGAATAGTGCAACTCTGTGTGAAATTTTGGTATAGTACACTTCGAAAAGCACAATTTTTAAGCGCCTAAACCACAGCAAGGTATTTCAATCTTGATCTATTCCATTCCTATTGATATTATATTATACGGAAACCTATTTTCAATAATTCTTCACTTTTTTTATATATAAAAACTGATTTCTGGGTGAGTATAATATTTAATCTGAATTTTTATATTAATTTAAACTTCAGTTCGCATTAATTATTTGGTGACAGATGTCGATAAAACTACCTTTATTTTATCTTATAACCAAAAAATTCCTAGTGATGGAGTGTTCCATATAGACCTGGCAATTATACCGGCATTTCATTTTCATTTTTTTATAAATTAATTTGATCTTTTTCCAGAGGTAAATTGACATTTTTTTTCGGCTAGTTGGGTAATATCGGTTCTCTTATTTCCTATTTATGGTAATGGCATATTATTTAATTCTAAATTCTAAAAATCCATAAACCATGGTGTTGATAGATCTTTTTAGTAAATATTTTATACTCAATATCCTCTCTCAGTCACTGAATATTTCTATTTATAAGTATTTTATACGTAAATTGCATTATCTAGCTGTAGATTGATCTTTTATTATATCCAGATATAATTGAGGTCTTTTTTTGAAATATCACCTACCGAATGTGCTGTTAAATAGATATCGTCTAAAATATTAAATATTTAAATAACTATCTTTATATAAAAAAGTCATTTTTTTAATTTTCTGGAACTCTTTTTTTTATTTGGGTTGATCATGAAGACAATTTTAGGATATTTTGAAGAAAAGAATACCAGTTTAAGTCACATCTATATATGTCCCGAACTCAATTTATAATCCGAATTTATTTTTAAATATCCCATAAACCCAAAAAAAATTTCCATAATAGTGAACTTTAATTTTTCTTCTCAAATTTTTTAGTTATCTAGCGATTTTTATTCTTCTTATCTTTATAGGTTTCTCATACGTTGGGTGGGAGGATTGCTTATTTATTGTCTGATAAATAGATTTTTTTTCTTATTAACCCTTATGTTTACGGAGCATCTCGCCTCTAAATGGATTTTTTTGTCACCAATATTATCTCTTTTGCCAAAAACAGCAGTGAATTTTGGTCTTTCAATACTGAAACGACTTTTTTTTTGTTTAGGTAATTAAACCATAATACTCTTCCAAATACCTCTTTAGTTCGAGTATATGTATATACTTCTGAATTTTTTTAATCCCATAGAACTTATATTTTTTTCTTATTACCTATTAAGGACTTAATACTTATATTTTTATCATCTCCACATTTAATGTTCTTTTTTTTTTTTTGTGGTTTTATGATTGAAGGATATCAAGTTTAAAATTATTAAATAGCCGAATAAAAAATATCTGTAAATTTGAACGAAAAGTTTTTTACAGCACTGGATATTTGGTTTATAAATTTTTGAGATAATCTGAAGCAGAGCTAAAATTTTATTTCCAACTATAGCTATAGACTTTAGTATAGATTATCTTAAAGTTCTTTAAACTTTTAGTTCGAATAAAGTTCTCTATCAAGATGATATATGCATAGTTGTCATGTAAAAACCTAGGCTTTCTTGCTATAAATTTTACCAACTGACTATAATACCTATAAGGGTTCAAAAAAAGTTAAATTATTGATTTTATTATTTTTAATAATCGTTCTACTGGTATTTTATTCCATCTATTGATGGAAACCGACAGGTATGGTACTATCATGGTTATATATGTTGTAATTTCAGATCTAAAAGATGGATTCTGCCCGACATTCTTGTTCTAACTCAGTAAAAATTCACAAAGTTATATGAATATTCCCAGAAAAGTGGCTTTATTTTTTTAGTCTAATTAGATGTCGCATTTTTTAATAACAGCTGTTATGTCGCGTTGATTTCATTAGATTAACTTAACTTTTATGATTTTAAATTTTCACATCTAACCGAGTTTTTTAGCCAGTTCATTTAAGTATAATAACACTTTTATATGTAGATACACACAACACAGCTTATGATTAAGGAAGGCGAATCCAGAAAAAAAAATTTGCTGAAATTTAATGCCTTTTTTAATATTGGTTGGTGGAAAAGGAGCTTAATTTTTGCTACATTATCTAGTATTTTTTTTGGTAACTCCAGAGTCATTAACTCGATATTAGCTTGATAATATGCAGTTCACATATTTTTTGATGGGTTTATTTAAAAACATTTAATGAGATTGGGCTACGTATTAAGTGATACCACCAATTTAGCTCAAATTAACCACAAATATAAATTAAAAAAATAAAGAAAAAATCCGAACCAAAATTTTTTTATCTAAACTGTAAAACGCAATATAAACATATCATCATTTTTTTCGCAAACTACTCTTCTAGATCAAATTTATTTTTAAAAAACAATTTGATAGCTAATTGTTTAATTGTTTTATCGTTATAAAGAGATTTTTAACTTCGAACTGATTATCTCAGGCACGACCAACCGAATAAGGTGTTGATATATAAATCCTAGCCTATTTTTGTGTGAAGGGTACCCTGGGGAAGGAATATCATCTAATTTTATCATTATGTATTTAAGGGACTGATTTTACTTTTTTTTTTCTCAAGCTTGAGTATGTCTTTTTAAATTTAAATAAAGCATTTTGGATCATCAATGCGTAAATCAGATAACAAAATTTCCATTTTCTCTTGTCTGTGGACTAGTTCAATTATTAGAACCTACTGCAACATGAAAACAAGGAAGAATTTGATGTGAATAAACGTTATTATCTTATAGATTAAAACTGTACCACACCCATATTTTCTTACCTTTCAAATGCGACGTTTATATATAAATTTAGGATATTATAGTTTTTAATATTTCTGAAAAAACTGATAAACCCTTTGTAGATACTATAAAAGATTTTAGTTAAAGTATCCATTTCATAATAAAACGCAAGGCGTTTATAAATCCTAGTAAGTTGTAAACCTTAAAAGAGTCCCGATTCATCCATACCATACAATATAATTCCATAATTAATCGTGAATTATAATCTAAAAACAACCCTGTTCCGTCCAATGTACGGTATTTCAGGATACTATCTAAAGAGGCCCGAGCAAAAGAAGTCTTCTATTGCAACTATAAAAGTTAATTCTAAACTAATTGAATATGTTTTCCGATTTAAGAAAGTCAAAGTGAAATGGAATATTCAACAAAGATATAATTTAGACAGCGTGATTTTTGTAATAGAGATCTCAAACAGCTTGCATGTGAGAAAATTACTTGGTATTTTTAAATATGCCTGATATAATCTGGGGTAAAATATGCTGGTTCGATAAATACTGAAATAAGGATTCAGAATCACATTTAAGAATATAGAAGCTTTTACTTCCAATATTTTATCAATAAAATAATTTCCTTTCTGGGAAATAATCGGAGTTATTCTGAAAAATTTAGTAGCGTTTCTGTATTATAAAGCTGCAGAGAAGGTAAAAATATTTTTTATAAGAATCTGAAATCAACTTTGTATTATTCTCAAAAAGTTGAAACCCTTCCGCCTGCCCTATATTAAAGGAAACTCGATATTGAGTCTATGAATGGTATTTCAAATTAGAAATCAGAATTCTGACTTCAGAATTACCGGCAAAAATGACCATGCCTAGTCATCGACCTAAGAAATAAATTAATGAAAATTATGATGTGAACTGAATCCAAGAGATGTCTTATTCTAAATGGGCGTACAAGGCTTCTATTTCTAGACCTCTCATTTCAATCCTCCTATGAGCAGGTAGCTTTTGCTAAGGTTCTGTAAAAAAATCTAAAATTCCAAGAATAGAAATAAATACTGATATCCAAACAACTAGACTATAAGCTGGTCATATGCAGATTTATACAAAATGTCAAAAAAAATAATACCAATTTATTAAAAGATCTTATTTCTTGGATTCAAGACTAACACACTTTTTTCATCAAAACTTCATATATTTGATTAATATCTTAAAACGGTGGTAGAATCCATATATAATTTGCTCAAGGCGCTTCAGAAAAAAAATTAGAGACATTAGAAGATAAATAGAATCTCACTTAAAATATTAAATGTGATATGTTGAATGTTAATAAAATACTTTATAATTTATTTATTTTTTAGCTCTTGGTTAAATAATAATAATCCACTCTCTAGATCTCTAGAATTCAGCTTGATCTAAGTAAAATCTTGAAAATTAGCAATTCAATAAGTCAAACTATCTATAAAGGATGATTTTTATCTATACACTTAATCACGCAATAAAACTGTCAAAGGAATTGTAGAGAAATGATAGAAAAAATTTTCGACGGACTCCAGAGAAACAAAGAAATGTATTTTGATCGAATTCTGTCTACACTCTGGTCACTGGAATCTTCGGAAGACGAGGATGCAAATAAATCCCACGGGCTCGCTTATTAAATTTAACATACTAATCATTAATAATGTCTTTAGTAATTATTATTATTATGATCTGTTAACGAAATAACTTTTAGATAATTTTTAAAATTCTGTATTAAGACCTCCTTGGAGTTTTTTTAGATTGACAGAGAGATTTTGGAAAAACTTCACAAGGATGGGAACTATATCTAGGTTAGCATAATTTTTATCAAAGATGAGATCAGCAGATCTACGAAATAAACTGGCTCCTCAAACCAAAATTGTTTTGTAATCGGATTAATTCGCTATTCTAGATTCTATATCCGGAACGCTCAATGTGGAACTATTTATATTGTATCTAAAACAGAAGCTCAAGAAATGGTTTGTATAAATCCTAAAATTGAGAACATGTCCAGAATTTTCTGGAATTCAAGCAGTCAATTCAAAAAGTCACTTATGCTCCAATTTCCAATTTAGCTTTTAAGGTGCTTCAAAAGCCTTTAATTTTAGTGAATTTTAATGAAAAAAGCTATATAAATTCTAAACATTCCTATAATATTTTCATAATCAATTTCCCTCTCAGTAAATAATCACTCCCGTTACAAGAAGATATAGAGTGAATTATTATAAAAGTCGGAAATTTTTAACTTTTAGAAAAAAATATTGGAGTCTATAGCCTAAAGTGTCGGAACCTTCTTTTCAAAAAAGTATATATCGGAAATTATAAACTTGGTCTTTATATTCCTAAAAAAGAAGTTTCAGCAATATACCCAGTTTATTTCTATGCAGCAGAATTCTATGGATATAAAAAATTAAAAAAAGATGATGACAGATATCACAGCTCCAGAAATAGTGGGCTACTTAGTGGATATTTAGCTTTTAAAATGCCAAAAATATGTTAGATAAAATCCTAAAAACCATATTTCCACAATCAGGAAGACATTTCTGAAGAACTAGCATCGTATTGGTTGTTTTCAAAATTTATTGAAATTTTGGATGCTATTCCAATAAAAAAAAATTTTAAGGCGATTATATACTCTTTTCCAAGCTTGGATTTATTTGATATTCTGGGATTAATTTATTTTCTACGATTAAATAACTGACTCCAAAGGTAACCTGGATGTGGATGCAGCTTCATTTCTCCAAATCAAGGCTATGAATAGAATTCACCGCTAAAAACCCAGGATCGATAGGGAAAAACTATATCTGTAATATTAGTCCAGAAAGAGAAACTTATACTTTAATTGGAAATTTTATGCAAAACCGGCTTCCTCTCCTTTAAGATACTTTTCTTTATGGCTGAATTCTTAAAATAAAAAGATTTGATGGAGTGAATCATGTTTCTAAAATCATATGTGGGAATGAGAAAATGGCTAATGAAAGACAGGATAAATTCATTAAGACATTAATAAGCCTTCAAATATGGAAATTATAAACAGATAAATTACACTGTATCAGTACTTGTATTTAAAGACCCTGAGGTTCCTGTGGCAAAAGAAATATAAGCCTGATTGACTCCGTCAACAGCCTCTGAGGTTTCATCAGATGGATTAGGTACGCCCTCGTTTTGTTATTGTTATAAAACTTTCGATATATATTTTCTACTCTTAAATAACTACTCAAATAGCTTTTCTGATTCGCATTTTAATGATATAACTTGATATTTATCCTCTGAGTATAATGTTAGGCTTAATTACCTCTGTAGATAAATACCAAAAATGTTATTTGAAGGGATTGGACTTATTTAATATCATGAACAATATCATCTTTAAATTTTATGAAATATGACAATAATATCACTACAGTTTACTTTACAGTTAATATCACAAAAAAACCATTTATTAATCTACTATGCTACTTCTATTGTCTATATTTTTGTTTATTTTTAGCCGATAAGAAGAAAAATATAAGGATCCTCTATGAGTGAAATTGAGAAATACATTTTCTTAACATTTTTATACTTGATGTGCTACCATAAGTTTGAAAAGGTATAATATCTTCGCATTATAGAGATGCCAAATGTTTCTTTTTTAAGTAATTTTAAATTTCAGTTTATTGAATGAAATTCTTTCAAATTAAAGTCCGATGTGAAATAAAACCGCCTACCACCGATCATTAAAAGGAACTTCTACAATTATGGTCAGAATGAAACGGTCCAAGTAAATAAACTGAATAGAAATTATAATGTTCTAAAAAAATACCATTAAATAAAAAGATATTATAATTGGCCACTCTTGTTTATATCATCTTATTTAGTGCATTTACATCGTTAATTACTACAAATAAAAACCCTCTAACTTTATTTTCTCTGAGTCACCATTGGGATAAAACTATGTGTTATTTTAGCATTTTATTAGTCTATGAAAAAATAAGCAAACATGATTTTTTTACCAATTAAACCGACTTATTGGAACAAATTTGTTGATCTTGCACAATTGTCTAATATACTAATTTAATTGACTGAAAATAGTAGCACAAATCATCGATTTTATTGGCTCATTCCAACCATATTATTCAGGTAACAAAGCAAATGTGGAAGATTTCGATTATTTCATCAAGTGTCAAGAGAATCTAATTCAAATATACACTTTCAAAGGATTGCCAGTACGCTAATATCAAAATCAAAAGGCATCATATCAATTTCGTATTTATATATATGAGCAACGATTATCAAGATCACGGCCGAGTTTACTCCCCGGCTTCAATCGAGGGCAATTTCAAATTGTTTAAAGTGCCTGAGACCCGTATGCTAGCCATTGGAAACCAAATAGTACAGATATCTCTCGAATTCAGATCGTAAAAATATTTTTTACCCAGAAATTTTTTTTCCTTTGCTTAATATCACCTCTAGATTGCTTTTTACTATGAGATTTTAGGGATGAAGATGAGGAAAAGATGGATTTATATACGAATGACCTTGAAATGCAAAAGGATGTTCAGGTATGACATTAGATACTAACTTGTTTTTCACAAAGTTGAACTATTTTCTTTCCTGTAAAATTTATTTACCATACTTTTTAATAACACGTTACGTTTTATATATCAAAAGCTAGCCATAATAGCTCTGATAAATAGCAAATACTCCAAGGGAGTCGCTAGAGGAAGGGGTTTTGTTATTCATCAAAGTGTGTATTATTCTTCCGTTTTGAATTATTTTTTTGCTTTAACATTTAAATCTTTTGAATTTCATAAATACCCAATCATTTAATAGGCAGGAAAACGTGGAAACTATCTCAAAGATATATTTTCTACAGAAACCAAGATAATTTATTGGGATCCAAGTATAAATACAGATTTTTGATCGAGCTTGTCGATGATTCCTCAAATCCCGAATGGTAATTTGACTTTATTTCAAAGTTTTCGTATTCTATTTTTTATGCAGAATTTAATGGTTTACTATTGATTTGTATTTTATTATTCATAAATTTAAAGGAATTTCGGAGGCAATATTGAGATAGCTCAGATTGAAGGCGAATTGCTATCCTGGGGTGAAGATTTTTTGGATGAATCACAAACGGAAAACAACTATTCTATTGGCGACGGCTATGACTATCAGCATTTTGATCAACGCTCTGATAATATAAACATCCCTCAAAATACATATCTAACCACCAATAATCATTTATATGAATCTGACACCAAAGACTCTTCATTCCGATCAAATGGCATTAAAAACATAAACTTATTCAAAAATGAAAATCTATCTACAATCAAAACAAAGGTAATAATCGTTTTGATCCATCTTTTAAACCTACATTTTTAACATCTTTTTAAATTCTATCATTATATCCAAAAAAATAAATGCAGTTTCCCCTCACAAAAAAAAATAGTGAGAGCAAGAATCCTCCAAAGTTCGACCTCAATCTCCATAAAATTGAGGAGGATTCATCAATAGAGTCAAGTGGACCCCCTAACTTTGAAAATCAAAACAATTATAATTATAATTTGATGAGGAGCCATCTTAATAGCAACATAGATCTTATAAACCATGACTCTAGTATCAAAAACACTTACAAAATTTCGGAAAACTCCTCTAAAGAAAATAGCTCCAAAGAAATTTCTCTCAAGATTCAGAGTAAATCTAATGAACGTCGTCCATCCGGGATATCTGAGATAGCTAATATCAATACTTCTCGAAATCTCCAACCACTTTATTCTAATACACTATCTATTACTAGCAGTATAACCGATTTAATAAATCCTAAAAATAGACAAACAAACTATGCTAGAGGATATTATGGTTTTCAGGGGGATTATGGAAGAGGTTATATAAACAGGAGGATCACAACTGGATCGACAAGCATTTTCGAAAATGGTGCTTCTAGTTCTGAGCAACAAAAAAAAACCCCCTCCACCACTAAATATACAAATTCTAGCATTCAGTTAAATTCCAAATTCGATTCCTTTAAAAATCGATCTGAACCCGCACTTAATAGACATGCAGGTATCTCTACTTACGGAGTGTCAACTCTAAAAGACGAGTTGTTAAACTCTGAAAAGAGAAAAAACACTGTAACTATGTCTTATGATAAAGACAATTCTAGCTATGGAGTGAAAGAAAAAGAATTTGATCCACCAATTGCATCGTCTTCATTACAAATTCGGAGTAACCACGAAGAAAGGGATTCACCAGGTATCGATTTCGGAGAAAGGGAGGATTACACTTACAAAAAACCCGCCCAGGTAGAGGAATCAATTGATTGTGAAGAATTAGAAACACCAGATTCTAGAAGCCAAGATTTATACAAATTCAATCAAGGTCTCGAAAATACCACAGACGATTTACCAACACTGAATTCACTAAAATATTCGCCTATCTATTCTTACCAAACTCTTGAATCATCAAAAAAGAGAAACTTTGAATCTGCAATTTCAAGTCCTGTAGAAGAGAAAAACGATCTACCTGACTCTTATAAAAGCCCTCTAAAGAAAGTACACATCACAAAGGAATCCTCTCCAAGCAATGGAAATATTGAGTCGTCACCTGCGCTAGAATCCATGAACTTTAAAAAGATATACAGAAAATCGTTTTTTGAGAAGACTAAAATATGGAAAACTGTTCAGTTTTTTGAAAATATAGCAAATAGTGTTCTTAAACGTAAAGATAATCTATAGCCATTACTATTTTAAAGGGGCTGTAATTTAAAAGACACTCTTTTTGATACCAAAAAAATCTAATTTAGCTTCTGAATGAAATAGAGCATTAGGATTTAGTTTTATTTTTTGTAAATTTTATTATTATTTCGGTGAGGTAGCATTAGGGCACCCCAAATTAGATTAATATAAAATAGAATTGAATAAATAGCATAATAAATATTAACAATAACATGTTTTGTGGTAGTTTTTAAAAGCGCTATTTTCATTATTTAGTTACGCCATGATTTAGGTTGACACGTTTTTCTAATATAATACACGGTGGGGATTGTAAAAAGAGATGCAAATAATTGAACTACAGATCCGAAAATAGCGATGTACTTGTAGTTAGTCCCATTTCCTAGATCATCTAGAAATAGCTGTATAGCAAAATTTCCAATGATGAGGGACAGACCCATTAGAAAGAAATAGACGCCATTCATAGCGGTGGTTTTGGAGTCGTCATAGTATTTTCCAATAGTAGCGATACAAAGAGAAGAAAATCCGCAGATGAAGAAACCATAAAAGAAAGATACGACGGCTAAACTAGCTTTAGATTTATAAATGACCCAAAAAACCAGAGGGAAAAGACCCATAAAGAAGGAACAGGCACCAAACATATTGGCAGGGCCGAGGAAATCAGCCAATTTTCCAGTAGCGATACTTCCAAAAAAGTAACCGATGTTGAAAATAATGACTAAATTCGAGGCAAAACTTTCAGAACTATTGATTTGCAGGGCAACGGAGGGAAGCAAGAATATCGGAATTACGTATCCCAAACTACCAATAAAGCCGGTAATGGACACAAATAAGAAGATTGGATATTTCAAATAGGTAAAGTCGATGATGGCGACGTTTTTTTCTAGAGGTACACGGGTTTTAAAAGGGATTGAGGCGATCCCGATAATTACTAGGAACGCCAAGGAGGTTATTCTTAGAGCCCACTTACTGTTGATTGAGTTGATGATTACGGAAGTAAGTTCGGTAATTACAAGACCTCCAATTCCAGAACCGGAAATAGCGATTCCGAGAGCTAAGCCGCGGTGTTTTTCAAACCACATAGAGGTTATAGAAAGCGAATTGGAATAAATGAAACCGCAACCGATACCTAACATCGCCCCTTGAGTCAACATTAGTAAAGGGATGGAATTTACAAAAGATGCAATCAATAGACCAGCAAAAGATACAAAGCCACCGAGTAAATTAGTATTTCTGAAACCCAGAACGGCAGTGATTTTTCCAGAAAATACTCCGGTAATCAACATTAATGCAGTGGCGATCGAACCTATCCAAGCTATTTTAGAAGGGGCATCATTTGGAAACACATCAGCGGTGTAATGGTTCTGGTAGACACCATAAGAGTTATCTATTCCCTGGCATAGAAATAAGCACATGAAGCTCGAGACACAAATCAGCCATGAGCGTTTCGAATCTTGAGCAGGAAGAGAAACTTCGATTCCTTCATTTTTGGAATCAGAAACAACCATTTATTGTTGAAATCGAGTACGCTTAAATTATATAAGATATTTGAAAATGGATACAGAAATTCAGTCAAGACTCTTTAAAATGGCTTGAAGAATATTGTAGGAGAATATTGGCTTGTGTATATTTTAAAGTATAGTCCAAGTATCAATATACTTCATGGATCTAACGGAGGAGCGTTGAATCTGTAATGATGTTTCAGTTAAAAGATCAAACCTCATGTAATTAGGGCCGATTTATTAACCCATGATTTTTAAAAATAATGAAAAAGTTGATTATGTAAAACTTGGACCTTTTTTTATTTTCACTGAAATCTAACCTTGAAACCCCCATTACGGAACCACGTCTATTTTTTTAATTTTTTTTTTTTTTACGCAAACTACAAAACTGCTTGAAGAGTTTAATCCCAATAATATTAAGCTTTTTTTTTTTCATAGATTTTCACCAAACCCCGAAATTATGATTTCGCCTAAAGAAAAACTTTTTTGGATTGGCTGATTGCAGCACATTTGCAATTGATAATTCGTTATATTAATTAATAGCAGCACGTTTTACGCGAACTTGGATCCAATACGATGAATACTTTTGCAGCAGTTAAATTTCGTAATCTCCATAAATCTGATGTCATTAGAGTTAGTAACATCTAAAAGAAGCATATTACGCTCACTTTTCCCCCTATTTTTTTTTTTTGCTCTTGGATTTATTACGCTTTTTATCCTAGTAGCGAACTCTCTTTTTACTGACTTTTTATCTTATTGGCCAACGATGGAAACGAACCTTTGTTGGGATCTCAATCATCTTTTCTGCCTTTGATGAAGATAAAAGTAGTACCTCGAAATGATTCCAATTAAAAGTCTGTAATCTGACAGAATCAAAATCAACGATCTCACTTGATTCATTGCCATTAATAACTGTGGTTTGGCATTGAGAATGAACCAATATGCCTATATGTTCATTTATTGGGAAATTGAGGCGAAAACATCATTTTAATTAGAGAAAAGACAATACTTTTCGCATATTGCTTTCTGTGAAAGCTCTATCCCTGATCATAAATATTTTAGTGAGTCTGCACCTCGTAGTAAAGAACTTAATAAATTAAGCGTTCATATTCATTCAGCACACCTGCAACAGTAGCAGATTGGGATTATAAGATAACAGATATGGGTCATACATTTCCCCTTGCATATGAACTAAGTAATTTTAATAAAATTCATAGGCATTGTTTATTAACCGTTTCCATACCTCTTGAACAAATTTTTTATAAACTTCTTTCCTCTTTAGCTTTTAACAATGTTTGTCTACCAATACAATTTAACGATTTTTTTTTAATGCAGTTTATTTAAAACCAATCCAAGGGTAGAAAAAAGTGTTGGATCAAAGAAAAAAATTCACACTTGTCCAATAGTTTTATAGATCAACTTTCCACATTAGAAATAAAATATTTGATAAAATATTTTGCACCAATGTCTTTACATTGGACAGAATGTTCGAAAGATGCTTATTAAAATGGGAGATTCTTTTCAAGACCTGACTTTTTTTTACTATGTAAACCATTGGATGGATTAAAATTAAATTTCACCAAACCAGTAAAAATAAAAAATCATATTAGCTTTGTAGAAAATTTCCACATTATTCCAATAGAGGGTTTATTCATTAGTCCCACTTCTAGATTATCCAATATATTTATACAACTTCCTACTATTATATTTCCAAATTGGACAAGTCGTAAAAATCCAAAAGGCTTGTGTCCGCTCGCCTTTGAGAATCTCCCAAATGGTAAACTCACTCACAGGCAATTGGCATAAAAAAGTCATACATTTTAAACCAATATATGTACTCTAAATGATATTTATATTTTTTTATTAACATATGACTAACCCTATTAGATGACAATTTTTGATGCAACATGCGAATAGAAGCTCAAAAGCGCATTCTGGTTTTATACGAAAAAGTAAATAAAAATCAACGCGTCAGTTTCGGCTTATTTTAAAATTAATAAACCATCCAATACCCTGAAGCAAAAAAGTGGGCAATCAATAGCATTTCCCGAGGAAAAATATATATAATATCAAAGGTATTAGATCCTAAATGTTTTCTTTGTTTTAAGATATTTACATGAAAATCAATTCATTTCTTTGCAGTATGTCCAAAATAATCGGAACCCACAACGGATCTTTCCATTCGGATGAAGCTCTAGCAATATATATGATCCAGCTTTTGCCTGAATACAAATCTTCCAAGATAATCCGCACCAGAGATCCTAACGAACTTGAAAAATGCGACATCGTGGTTGATGTCGGTGGGGTTTATGATCATGCTACCAAAAGATACGATCACCATCAACGCTCCTTCGATGAACAATTCTCAAAAGACTTTCAAACTAGATTAAGTAGCGCTGGTTTGATTTATAAACATTATGGAAAACAAGTTATATCCCAAGTTGTCGGCGACAAAATCTCCCAGAAGGATATTGATTTCCTTTACATAAAATTATATAAATCGATTATTGAGAGCTTCGATGGTGTCGATAATGGCGTCGAGAGGTACCCTGTCGACATTGAGCCAAAATATGAAGATCATACCTCGATTTTCAGTATGGTTAAGTCTCTTAACCCGGGTTGGAACGAACCAGACCAGGATTATGACCAAAGATTCAGCAAGGCAATGACTTTGGTTGGAAATTTCCTTGTTGATAAAATAAACTATTATTCTCTTTCTTGGCTTCCTGCCAGAGATATAGTATTAAGGGCATATAATTCCAGATTCGACATCGATCCCAGTGGTTTAATAATGTTACTTGATCACTTCTGTCCCTGGGAATCTCACCTTTTCGATATCGAAGCCTCCAATGAAAATACCAACAGCGATTCCTCTGATGTTAAACCTTTGTATATCATCTTTGAAGATACTAACGGTTCCTACAGAATTCGCGCAATATCAAAGAAGCTTGGCTCTTTTGAAAACAGAAAACCCTTACCTGAGCAATGGAGAGGCTACAGAGACGATGAACTATCTCAGAGAGCTAAAGTTAAAGGTTGCATTTTCGTCCACGCCACTGGCTTCATCGGCGGAAACCAGACCAGGGATGGAGCCATTGAAATGGCTAAGACTGCAATTGATATTTAATTCTCTTTTCAAGTGCCCGTTTTCACTTTTCACCTCAACTTTTACATATCCATATCATATAATTACTTTCTTTTTATTTTAACTTGCATCTTTATCCATTGTATAAAATCAATTTATTTTGAGTTCGATTAATAATGATAAGAAAATAGATTTATAACTAAAATAATTTTATTCACGATATTCCACATAATCAGGGTTTGGGTTGCTTATTTTCTGCCGATGTTTCTTTAGAGTCAAGGTTAGTTTGCGAAATAGTTCTTTTTAATGATTTTACTTCTGTGGCAGGCTTGGCTAGTTGTTGAGCCTTTAAAAAGCTTTTTTTCAATTCTAAAATCCCGGGACTGGTGGTCACTTCTGGGTTCGCCAAAGTTTCTTTCTTTTCAGCCAAAGGTGTAGATTGATGGGAACTGGTTAAAGAAGTACTTGTATTTGCCTCCCCTTTACTTTGTACGATAGCAATACCTAATGCCACATTTGATGGAGCTTGTGAATCAATCGGGGCTTGATCGGGTTTATTAGCATCGTTAGAATTAGTTGATTGAATTTCATCTCGGGTCTTGGGCTTTAAGGTAGATTCCAATTCGTTAACACGTTTGAGCAACAAAACGGCTTTACGTTCAGCCATTTGAACTTGTAGCTTTGCTCTCATTTCCGACTCCTTTTTAATCTGTTCTATAGCGGAGTTTATGCTCAATTGATGTAATCTAGAAGCATTAGCTACGGCTTTATCTGCAGTCTCTTTGGCCAATCTTTGTGCATCATCTAAAGACATCAAATTGTTTTTAATCTTTACTTTTTCAAGAGTTTCGTTGTCAGAAACTAATCCATCAGTGTTAATAATTGAATTTTCTTCTTTATTTTCGGATTTTGAGTTGTTAATTTCATCCAATTCGCTTTGTAGCGTTTTCACCTTTTCAGTCAATTCAGAAGACTTCTTGAAATGTATCAAAGCTTTAGACTTAAGACTCTCATAAAGACTTTTGCTCTTATCAAGGGAATTGTTAAGCTGCATCTTTTCCCCCTCCCACGAAAGCTTGCTCTTTTCGTAAGTTTTTTCTAGAGCATCTAATTGAGCTTTTAGTCTATCTACTTCTAGTGTTAATTTCAAGTTCTCTTCTATTACTGTTTTCAATTTCTCATGCAATTCCAAATCATTGCTAGACTCTGTATTTGAAAATACACTGGGTTTATTAGTTACATCTCCTAGTTCTGATTGTCCCAAAGTAACAGGGTTATTAGTTACTCCCTCATTCTTAACTTCTACTATTGAATCGGTTTTATCAGACAGAGGATCGACGTCATTTGTAGATTCAATAGCATCATTATTAAATCTAAGAGACTCGCTTCGACCCTTTGATGATTTCGAGTGTAATTCGTTTCTAGAGGTTTTTTCGATCAAATCGTCAAATTCCTTTTTTAAATTTTCGTATTTCTCCAATATTTCCTTGTATTCTTGAGTGGATTCGACTTTTTGTTGAGAATATATTGGATCGATCATTTTTTGAGGTTGGCCTATAGCTTTTCCACCAAGATCAATGGGTTGGGCAACTAAAGGAGCAATTATGCTATGATCACCTTCACCAATACTTTGTCCTACAGGAGATTCAATTAGTACAGAGGATCGGGTTTGAGAAAAATTACCAGAATCAATAATAGACTTCATTTTATCATTCTCAGATTTTAATTCATTATTTAAATTATCTAAATTCTGTAACCTGAGCCTAAGAGAATTTAACTCTACCAGCAAATTATTATCTCCAAAGCTCGAAACACTTTTATCTTGATTAGAAGTATTTTTTTCGTTGCTGGAATTCATTTCGACTTCAGGATTCTGTGTGATGTTTTTTTCTGATTCATCCCCTTCATCAACCTTTTCAGAAGTATTTTGAATTGATGTGGCAGGATTCGCTTGAGCAATGTTGGAATCTTCTGGATATGAACCGGTTATATTTCTAATGATTTCTCTAAGCTCGTTGATCCTTTCAGATCTATTTGAAAGCTTTTCAAGAGACTGCTTCCTCAGTAAGTCAAATCGACCTTTCCAAGTCAAGTTCTTTGCAATTTTAGCCTGCATAACACTCTCGCTTTCAATTAAATCACTTTTCAATTTCTCGTTAATTTTTTTGGAGTCCTCGAGTGATGTTATTAATCCCTTTAATTGAGCTTCTTTTTCGGCCAATTCCTTTTTCAAATTTTCAATCTGCTTGCTGTTAATCTTAATCTGCTCCTTGTAAGTTAAAGCAGTATTACTAGTAATCCTTAAAGTGTTCTTTAATTCATCGATTTGGTTAGAAAGAATCTTCTCTTTGCTAGAAGATTGATTTTGAATAAGATCGATCTTATTTTGCGATTCTAAAGTCAAGACCTCAATCTTTTCTTTAAGTTTAGCTTCTCCCAACTTCAGCTCTTCTTCAAGTTTGCTAGCCAATTCTGAACACCTTAAATTCAATTCGGAAACCTTTTTAATTAGATCTTGATGCTCTTCTGGATCGATTCTTTCATATTTGGCAAGAATCTGTTCGTGACGCTTTTGCCACCTCAAATTTGCTTCCTCCAATAATTTTATCTCTTGTTGTCGTACATCCAATTCGGCGGATATTGATGCTTGATTTTGACTCATAGAATTAAATTCAGATCTTTGAGATGAAACTTCTGATTCTAATCTCTTAACTTCTTCCTTTGCGGCATCAAGCTGCTGCCTTAAAATATTATTAGATTCCCTCAATAAAGTGGACTCCTGTAATTTTTGCCTCCATTCTGAATGCTGCGCCTCACTTAAACGAACAGGACCTGAAGTATTAGAGTCATTATTGATGTCATATTGGCTCTCACTAGATAGCTTTGCGAGTTCTAATCTGGCCTCATTTAGGTAAACTTGGGTTCTTTCGGAAAGCTGTTTGTAACGGGATACTTCAAGCGATAAGGCTTCAACCTGAGCCAAGGCTAAATCGCGTTCTTGTCTTTGGAATGATATTACTTCACCCAAAGATGTGTTACTATTTCCAGGTGTTACTAAAGTAGATCCAATGCCTGAAGATGCTGAATCTTTGCTAGCCTTTATATTTTCAATGATAGATGTTGATGAGCTGGTTTCAAGATTAGATAAGAGAACTTCATTCTGTCTTTCCAATTGTTTTGATCTACTATTTAATTCTGAAATTCTTTTTTCAAACTGAGATTTTTCATTTTTCAAAGTGGTCTCCATCTCAAGGTTTTTTTTGGAAAGATCGGATATTCTCTCGTTTAAGGCGGATATTTCGCTTCTAAGAACCTGGCATTGTTTACGAACTTCAAGAGTGGATTCTACATCCTTAGCATGAGAAACCAATTCCCTTTCATACAACTCTTGTTTCTCCTTAGATATTATCAGCTGATTATTAAGGTCGGATTTTAGTTGATCGATTAATGAATTGCTATTTTTTTCGGATTCAGCAAGAGAAGCTTTAGTATCATCGAGTTCTTTTGAAATGGATTCAAGCTTAGATTGGAAGTCACTAACAGAGGATTTCAACAATTCAATTTCCTCTAAGTTCTTTGTTTCGGAATTAGAAAACTCCACTTCTCTAGCCTTAAATAATTCCAACTCCGCTGAAGTCTTTGATTTGTACTCGTCATATGAATTTTTTACATTATCTAGAGATTTTTCCAAATTATCAGCCATATCCTTAAACATAGCTGCTCTTTGTTCCCAGACATTCGACTTTTTAATAACTTTATCCAATTCATCTTTATGTTTGGCTACAACATCTTTTAACAATATATTAGTAGACTCTGGCAACTCACTTTTACTTATTAGTTTGACCTGATTTTCCTCCTCTCTTATCTTCGATTTAATTGAATTTAACTCATCTTCTAAAGCAGTATTTTTCTGACGGATATCATTAGCGCTAGAAGTCAGTTTTTCAATTTCTAAAGTTTTGGAGCTCAAAGAATCTTGTAGTTCAGAAATTTTCACAGAAGATAAATCAATTTTAGATCTTAAATCTTTTTCCAAAGCATTTTTTTGATTCTCAACTGATCGCCATAACCCCTCCCATTTCTCTGAGCTGCGCTTTTCAATTAAGATGCTATCTTCACATTTTAAAATTTTCTCTTTAAGCTCATTAATTTGACTTTCGGACATAACCTTCCATTCCTCTCTCATTCTAGTAGTGCTCTGGAGTATATTGGTTAGTCCATCCCTATCTTTTTGCCATCGAGTCATGTCTTCTAGCCATTGAGATTCAGACCTCTTTAAAACATCACGCTCAATAGAAACGACCGTCAGTTCCCGATTGATAGCATCTATTTTAGAATTATTGCTTATTATTTTAGAGTTAAGATTGTCTATTTGAGACTCGTATGACTCTACTTGCTTTATGAGACGAGTATTACTACTTATTATATGATCCAACTCTCTCCCTTTGAAGGAATAATCCTGTTGTAGTTGAGAAAGCTGCTGTTGCAACAAATCATATCTAGCTTGCAACTGGTTGGATGAAACTTTAAGGTTTGAACATTCCTTACGATATGAATCGATTTCGGCTCTTAATTGCTCGCAAGTAATCTGGCTTTCGACCCTGTAGGCAGAAAATCTGTCGATTAACTCTTGTTTTTCGGAAGTCTCTGAAACTTCTGTTATGTTATTTTTAATTTCCTGCTCTTTGATATTATTTAAAGTATGTAATGAAGATGTTTGAATGTTTTTGACGTCTGACTCTATTTCCTTTTCTTTTTCTAAAGCAGAAAGATGAGATTGGAGAGATTGGACTTTTCTAACCAACTGCTCGATGGTATCTTGGGCTGCCTGAACAGCCTGACTTTCTGAATTTTCCCATTCACTGCGCTTGATCCTTTCCTCATTCTCAACCTTTTCGGCCAATTCTCGAATCGATCTAAGAAGACGTTGGTTTTGAGATTGCAGTTCTTGGATATCACCAAAAGTTACAAGCTCCTTGGAGATAATTGAATTAGTATCTGTTTGATCTTCATATTCCTGGCTATCACTGCTAAGTTGATGATTTTGCAAATTGGAAGAGTCATTTCCGCGAAGTTCATGTATTGTCCTAAGTAATTTGGACACCTGTCTAGATAAATCCTTAGATTCATAGGTTAAGGCTTTGATTTCCTTTTTATCTTGGGCGAGATGTTTTTTATGATTTTCTATTTCACTCGATAGGAACTGTATTTTTTCTTCCATTACTTTCTGATTTTCAATGGAAGCTAATAAAGATTCGTGCTCTATTTTGAAAGTCTCCCTTTCAGCTTCAAGGATTGGAGCTCTTTCTTCAAGCTCATCGAGCATCTCTTGTAGAGTAGATTCCAGCCGCCTTTTCTCTTCTTTCTCAGATTCTAATCTATCCACCAATTCCATGTTTTGTGACCACAATTGTGGTAATGAAATCTTATCTCTATGCATACGGGCAGAGAGTTTGGTAGAAGGGGATATCAGTCCAATTTGAACGTCAGAATCATTGATTAATTTACGAAGTTCAAAAAGCTGCTCATCGGATATTCTGGACTTTTCCTCGTAAAACTCGGCTTTTTTTTGTAATTCATTCAATTCCTTCTCTAAAGCAGAAATGGTTTCTATAGAATTATTTTGTTGATTGTTATAATTATTTTCAAAGTCAGAGAGCTCTTTTTCGAGTTCAGTTAATCTTTTTTTAGCCTCATTTGCCGTCTTTTCCCATACGCTAGTAATTTTTTTTTGAGCTCTCACTTCGGATTTAAATTGTTCTTCCTGGTCTAACAAAAACTGTTTAGATGAGGACAGATTCGAGGACTCGATCCTTAATTTTTCACGAGTGGAACTTAAGTCCTCTATAGCATGAGCGTACTGATCTTTATAAAGATTTAAGTCATTAGACAGTGAATCTATTTTTGTTGAATTTTCCAACTCTGATTTGGAGTTATTTTTTCTAACTTCCTGCAGATGATTTTGAACACTTTCCAAATCTTTAGTGAGTGACAAAATCTGCTGTTTGGATATTTCGATAGTTTGATGTAATACGTGCTCCTTAACATCGAATACACTTTGAGAGGAGCTAAGCTGTTGAATTTGTTGCTCAAGATCGACGATTTTTGTTCTTAATTCAATCTCCAAATGTTTAAACTTTTCGGACTTGCCTAAAATAGTATAGAAACACAAATTTGATCAATATTTATAAAGTAAGTCATTTTTTAAAAAAAAAGGGATACTTTTGTATGAATCAATTTCGATCCTTCTTTCAGAAAGTTGGGTTAAGAATGTTTGTTTTTCTTCCTTAATTTCGGAAAATGATTTTGTCAATTCTTCGTTTTTTAAAGCTGAACTCTGAAGTTCATATTTAAGACCGATATTTTCGGTTTCCAAAATAGAAATCCTATTGGTTTGATTAGAGATAATTTCTTCCAATTTAGAGTTTTTTTGATTCGACGAAAGCAAATTATTTTTGCAAACTGCATACTTCATTTCCGAATCATGAACAATTTGTTCTATAAAAAAATATTAATCGTATATAATATATATATATATATATTAAAAGCTATGAAAATGAAATGATCACTAACCTAAATTAACTTTTTCTAATCTCCAACCGGCTTTGAGCTCTTCAACAGAAGATAATTCAGCGCTTGGAGAACTTTCTTGATTTGGAATATCAATCCGATTCTTTTCGATTTTTGACAGCAAGCATTTCACTAAAAATGATAAATCTTTATAGCTAAATTTTTGACTGGCAGTTGATTGATCTTCCTCTGTTATAGTAGCACTATCTGATATAAAAAATTTCATATAGTTGACAGCGGATAATGATATTCCGATCAAATCTGCATAATACTGATCTTCTTGCAAAACATATGAAGATGAAATCTTTTCAAGATCGGCAACATCAGATTGAGAGAGCCTTAAACAGGAATCTGAAACATCCGATGACAATGCAGAAGCCATTTTCAGAGTTCCGTTAACAAAAATGTTTATAGCTTAATATAACAAGAGCATATATATTCAGTGATGGATATTCGTGGATTGTTATGACTATGAAATATTGTCAAACGAAAAAATATGCTGAAAAACTTTAAAACGGTATAATCGGCTTGAAGACTAAATCGAATAACATCATGCATAAATTGTGAATCAACTCTGCCGAATTCGCGTTCTTAACCCAATTCACGATAATTGGGTAAATAGGTCATTTGTGAACCAATATTTATTCCTCTTTAGTCCTATTTATTTACTCATTTCTATTTGCCACTACAACATTACTGTGATAATTAAATATATTGGACCACTAAAAATTTAATAACAATGTCAAAAATAGATGTCGCGCTTTCGTTAAGATAAATTAATCTAAAGAATATCCAATGATTTTATAAGATTTCATTTTAGAAAAGTGATTTTTATTAAGAGAATTAACATTTAAGCTTCTCTATTGCAATAATTTGAAGTAAAACTTAACTTTCCACGATCCAAATTCAGCCAAAGCTTCAATTGCACAAACTTCATTTAATAATCTACGTTCGAATGAATCAGTAACTATAAATTAAAAATCTTTATACAAAAAAAAATTCTTTTCTGAAAATTACAGCCAGTACCATTCTATTCTGCTAGCATTAATGATATGATAATAACTATCTTAATATGATTATTTTTTAATAAAGGAAAACTCGCTATTGACTTTCAAAAAGAAAAAGATGATTAGTTTGGATTTTTGTTTGATTAAATTGCAGGAAAATTTTAGTCTGAAAATTTACGCTACGTTTAAGTCTAGTACAAAGCTACCAAACTCAGGACAGAAATTTACAGAAAAAATATTCATTTTTAAAATCTATAATGCGACTAGATATTATTCAAGAAAAAAATTTATTCGTTAGAAGCGATTATTTTAGTAGTATATGTAAATTTATGAAAAATACTTTCCATTATCAATATTAATAAATATCAAAAACTTAAAAAATTAGCATCGGTAATTAATGTTAAATTATGTTTGAAAACTGACATCTATTCGGGCAGGAAAGAGGTATAACTAATTGAATTTTTTCAAGAGAATGACATAACTGAAGATCTACTGGGAATTTCACCTACCTTACATTCCACCTAATTTTAGTCCAATAATAATTCAGTGTTAAAAAATTAAAAAAATACGCATTTTTCGAAGAAACACTTTTTTTTATCAGGATGGTATTTTTTTAATTTAGAGGTTTAACGGGTTAAAAATTTGTGATAAATGTCCTATATGTATTCATTCCTGACACCTTCAAGCGTGTTTCTATTTTTATTTAAAAAAAACCCATTTTTCTCTGTTTTAAAAATCAATGCTTTCGATTATGCAGAAATTATACTTTATTTTTTTTATCCTTTAATTCATTTTTGACACTTTTTTTTGAATTAAAAACATTTTTTATTATCATTAAAAAAATCAGTATTACTATATTAAAAAAATTTAAAAAAATCTCATTTTTTGATAGAATATATTTTTAGAAAAGGAAATTCCGAAAATTACAATAGTCAAGGTTTTGGTTTCAATTTTTTTTAAAAAAAAAACGAAAATAATGAAAGGACTTGGATAGAATAGAATATTAATGAGATGAGTGTTAAATAATTAAAATAATTTGTCTTTATATTCAATATTTTTTTCAAATTTTATTATTTTTTTGTATTATTATTTACAATAATAGCTTTAAAAAAACTGCAATACCTCCCCCCCCCCCCAATTATTAATAGTTCATTTTTATATTTATACTATGAAAAAAAGAGGATTTTTTATTTTATTAGATATTAGTTAAATTTAAAACATTCTAGCTAATTGTCTTCATTTCTCCGTCTAAATAAGTTGTTTTTTTTTTCGCTAAGAAAAATTCGCGAATTGGATTTGCTAATTGAAAAATTTGATTGTATCATTTATAAATTACTCCGATGAATATTATTTCAGTTTTTTTTTAGTATATATATTATCACTCGTCTTAAGTGGGCACCTCGTTTAAAATTCAATAATGAAAAGTATTTTTGAGATTTAATTATTTCTAATAAATTTTAACATACATATATGGAATAATTCCTTTTTTTTCAGAGGCTAAGGAATTATATGTGTGCGTAAGCGAGCCACCACTATAGTATAAAAAACATATGTGGTTTTATATTATTTTTTTAAATTCGAGTAAATACAGTGATTATATAGTCACAACAGTTAATATCCATTTATTTGTATTTTTCCTCTTTTGTACTATTTACTGATGATAAATAATTTAATTTTCAATATTATAAAAATAAAAAATAAAATTGTTTCAAGAAAAAAAAAGTGTTTATTATTCATTAAAAATCATTTTTTTACATAGTTTTTTAAATAAAATTGAGTTTATTTCTTTATTAATATGAAGAAAAAGAATTTAAAGGCTCCAAAGACTTCAGTTATCCAATTTTCAGAAAATCGAGATAGACATAAACCCAAAAAAAAAAAATCGACCTTAGAACAAAAATAAAGTACTGAAAAATAATATTCAAGAACTCCGAAATTTATAAAATATAACTATCTTTGATATTTTGAAATTATTATAACTCGTTCCTGTCTGAAATAAGATCGTTAAATCTCAGTTACTGAATTTAAATTTAGAAAATATGAGAAATAATGACGGTTTAAACAAGAAGAAACACACATAACTCCCATTAATTTCGATTTGTGACCAAATCCTAACAAGTTTAATCAGAAAATAATTTCTCGAAATATGTATGTCTGGAGGGCAATAGCACTGGATCAAAAAAACGAAGAAAGGTGTAAATTGATTCTTATAGAGAAAAAAAAATTAAAGTTATTCGTTTCACATTTTATTTTTAATTTTTTAAACTAGCAGTCTGACTAAAAAAAATTTCTCTGAAATTTGATGAAAAGGCAACATATGAAATTCTAAATAATTCACTAGGACTTTAAATAAATAGCAACGCTTGACTCTTTTTATTTAGATTTTCTTGAAATTTTTAATTTTTAAATAATTTTAACAATTTTTAAAAAGGTTAGTATATTTCAATTATAGCATATTTAGTTAAAAAGCTCCTCTTTTTTAAGTTTTTAAAAATATTTTCAATATTTGAATGACAGAAAATAGTAATTTTTATATATATTTTTTGAATTTAACCTATTTTCCTTGCAAAAAAAAACACTGGATTATTTTTTTCGTTTGATTATTTCCGGTATGAAAAATTTTCAAAATCACAGTTAGTTATTGTTTTTTTGAGAGAATAACATTTTTTACGATTATCTCTTCATCAGATATTTATATATATTTATTAAATTTTCCGAATTGATATTTTATTAAATATTCATTTCGTTTATCATATTTTATAATCTTCTTTTCAACCATTTCTTTTAAATTTTATTTTTTGGCTTTTCCCAAAAAAATTTAGCTTGCATATGTAGTCCATTCTGTTTATATAATTCTTTTTTTAATATTATTTAATCTCAATAAATCAAGGATTTTTTATCAATTATAACCGCCACTTATCTTTTCTCATCCAATAGTATATCTTTTTTTTTTCAGAATTTTTAATCACATGAGCTGCAACTTCTGTAAAAAAGTCAGTTTTTAATGTAATTTACCAAAAAGTAAAGGATATTTCCCTTAATTATGCCACACGACATTGAAACTTTTTTCTTTATGGAAGATAAAAATCTTCTTTTTAAGATTTCAATTTCAGCACATTATCAGTTGAATAAAATTTAATGGACTGATTTATGTTTATTATTCATCTTTCGAGTGAATTAATTTCATAATAAAAATGCGGAAATTGTCTAATTTTTTGAATAAACATAGGAATTTCAATTTAATCTAACCATTTTTTTAAAAAATATAATAAAATATCCCACTATTTTAATCAGGTATATTAAATTTTACTATTAAATCTTTTGTACATAGTATAATGTTATTTTTCTGTCATGATTTTTATTTTTGTATTTTTAGGAGGATAGAAAAATAATAAAATCCACTCAAAGGATTCAAAAAGCTGCTAACAATTCATTTGTTATTACCCTCCAGTTTTTCGCTTTGATTATTTTATGTTTTATGTAAAAAGTAAAGATAAAAATTTTCGATTTTTCAAATATTTCTTTTGAGACTTTAATTTTCAGTGATAACATAAAATTAAAGTGTTTTAAGCGTTCTATACGTATAAAATACATTTTTTCCTTCCACTTTGAGTACTAAATAAGTTTAAAAGGTCTAAATCAGTCCCCAAAATTTTATTTTATTATTATATTCGAATCACGTTTTTTTTTATTTGAATTTATTATTTGGCACTTTGAAAATTTTCGTTCAAAGTACCAAAAAAAAATCTGATCATAACTATTTATCGAAAGTGAAACACTTTTATAAACCTTATACACTTAAAGATGATCAATGATATGATAAAACGCATATATTAACACAAATTATTTTATTTTCATCCAATCATTCATTCTGATTTTTTAAATAGTTATAAAAATGTTTGAAATCTTTAAAGAAATAATTTTAAGCCATAATTTAAATTTTATCTTCTTAAGTTCGCTTTAAGCGTTCAAGGGTTATTCTGAATATTATTATATATATGATTCGTTTAAAAAACAACCTGCACCACTTAATTAGTATTTTGAATCTAAATTTGACCTTTGATAATCACCCGTTATATTTCACATAATATAAATAAATTTTCTATTATTATTATAAGGTCAATATATGCCCGATGTATAAATAAAAAATACCTATATTATTTTTTAATAAAATTTTAAATTTTAAATTATATAAAAATCAAGTAATAATATTAGAATATTTACATTTGAGTTTCTTTTTGATTTATTATAAAGACTCTTCATCAAATCTCTAAGGAATAAAATTGTATTCATACTACTGGTTTAAAAAATTAAAAATAAAATGTGAAACGAATAACTTTATTTTTTTTTTCTCTATAAGAATCAATTTACACCTTTCTTCGTTTTTTTGATCCAGTGCTATTGCCCTCCAGACATACATATTTCGAGAAATTATTTTCTGATTAAACTTGTTAGGATTTGGTCACAAATCGAAATTAATGGGAGTTATGTGTGTTTCTTCTTGTTTAAACCGTCATTATTTCTCATATTTTCTAAATTTAAATTCAGTAACTGAGATTTAACGATCTTATTTCAGACAGGAACGAGTTATAATAATTTCAAAATATCAAAGATAGTTATATTTTATAAATTTCGGAGTTCTTGAATATTATTTTTCAGTACTTTATTTTTGTTCTAAGGTCGATTTTTTTTTTTTTGGGTTTATGTCTATCTCGATTTTCTGAAAATTGGATAACTGAAGTCTTTGGGGCGTTTTATTTTATTTATTTACTTTTTTTCCATCATAAATTTCGATGAAATACTACCAATTTGATTTAAAAATTATGATTTTTAATGAATATTAGAAATTTAATTATATCTGATAAAAAAATCATTTCAAGATATTGAAAATCAAAGAAATTTTCACAAAAAAATATCATAATTAGTTAAATTACACGTATGGGTAAAAGAATGCCATTTAAATTCGAATTTTCTTATATAAAAACGGGGTTTTAAAGTTAAAATCTAATTTTTTTCATATATACTGATAGTAATTTTACTTTATTTTTTTAAAAAAATTAAGATAAACATGAATAATGAGAAAAATATTTAATAATTTTTCTGATATGTAAATTTAGAATTTGTAAAATTTAAAATGTAAAATATAATAAAAATATTAATATAAAAGCTTAGATAAGAGTGTAAGGTGCAAATAATATTATAATCAAAGAACTGTTAAATAAATTCTCTGTGAAAGAGAATTTGTGATATAATTTTATTTTTCCAGAATTACACTTTATAGTGTAAATTCAAAGCATTGATAGCTAAAATATTGTAAAAAAATCGAAAAAAATTAACTGGATTACTTTTTTGTTTATTAAAATAAAAGATTAAATTAAAATTTTTATATACAGAATTATAAATTAAAACTATAAAGTTAAAAATGCATTCAAAATTTCATGAAAATCTTATTATATTAAAAATAAGTTTAAATTATGTAACTTTTAACATTTTCCTGTTTTTAAAATTATTTACGTATTTTTGATTTTTTTCTGACATATACCCTTAAAAGTGATTTTCAATAGGTAAAATATGGTATATTCAATGGTCTTAATGTTTTTTTTTCTGTATCGTTTAAAAAAAATCGGTTTTACATTAAAATAAACCCCATAAATGCTCTTATACTCCAATTTCTATGTTTAATATAATTTTATGGAGTAATTAATAATATCTTATTATTTTAATGGTGCAAATGATAAATAATACGGTTTAAATTAAGATTTTTATTTGATTTGGTTATATTTAAGGTGTGAAATTTATTAAATTTATACATTAAAATGTTAATATACTAATCGAATGTTTTATAAAAAACAGAAAGAGTAAATGGGACCACAAAAAAATAATAAATAGGTTTTTAAATAACGATATAATGCTTTTTAAAACTTTTTTTTTTCAAATGTTGAGGTATTTTGGATATATTGGATATATTGGATAGGTGAATTTTTTTTCTTTTATGTATTTATTATTTATTCTGTTATATCCCTTGTTTAACTCTACATTTGTTAGAAGAATGTATAATTTAATTTTATCATTAAATATTAAAATTTTGAAATTTTGAAATGCTGAAATATGCAGCATATTTATCTTTTATTTAAAAATCTCGGCATTTTTTCTATTATTTATGTTAGTTAAAATCTATTCCAATTTTTTCAATGAACAAGAGGATTCGATTAAGAAATATTCGAATTTAATATTTCTTAATAATAAAAATTACCAGATTTTAGAACAAATAAAAAGATAGAAGATAAAAAAATAAAAATAAAGATTTTTCATTTTTATTTTGAATTTCAGTTTTTAGGTATGAATTTTATATAATTTTTCCATCATATTTTAAAATTTTTTCGCAGAAAATAATATGTAACTAAATAAGATGCATTTTTTAAAAGAAGATTTGCGATTTACCAATTTAATTTTTCTAAAAAATTGGTCTTATTTTTATTAATAGATTTTTCATTATTTTTATTGATTATAAATTTAAAATTTTTTATTCAATTTAAATATTGAAGAAAAAATTATTTGGGCCAATTAAACATTTTCAGTTATTTTTTCAAGTGCGAATAAATTTAAAATATATTTACTGCGTAAAAAAATAGATTGAAACTAAGCTTATTTAATGTAACCATATCAAGCGGGGAAACTATTTCTATCTGAATATTAAGATATTTTTAATATTATTTAAAGGGTTAATACTGTTTTTATTGATTATTGTTTAAGATAAAAATCTTATTTATCGTAAAAAAAAATCAAGGAAAAAACTTGGATTAACAGTATAACAAGGTTTTATTTTCCATTTTTTAAAATGAATTTTTTTAAATTTTTTTGAAATAAGAATTCACTTTTAACTTTTAACCCTTATATATTAACTTTATAAGTTAATAGATAATATTTTAGAGAAAGTATTTAGTAAATACTTATTTTTAACTCCCAAGCATAAAGATTTCACCAAATAGATAATATGATATTCAATGATAATTTTTTTTTTTCTTAATAAAAGCTATATTATTTGGATTAAAAATTATTAATATTTAAATGCATACTTTAATTATCGGTTATAAAGGGAAAAAAAAAATCTATTCAACATGTACAAATATTATATATTATCCCGAATTTCTGGTTATTTTTTTTTTAAATATCACTTTAAATTCATTAATATAAAAAAAAACAATATTAGTGAGATTTTATGTATCATGAAATATTTTTTTTATAAACTCTTAAGTTTTATTTATCAATCTTAAAAGTAAAAAATAAATAAATTTTTTCCTAATAATAAATAGCGTATAATATAAAGATGAAGGTCGCAATTGAACTGAAACTAGTTTAAGTAAAATAGGGATTATTTGAATTATTTTCGATGTACAACAAAAATTACAAAATTGTTAATAGTTAAGCGAAAATGGTCTTTTTTTATACCCCTAAGAGTGAAATACCTTGCCGTGGTTTAGGGGCTTAATAGTGTACTTTTTCGAAGTACACTAGACTAAAAATTCACGCAGCGTTGTACTATTCTTGGTTGGGAGTAGTGGAGATAGCGCACAGCGATTAGGAGGACAGCGATTACAGAGGAGGACCATATAAAAACAGGAGGAACCGATCGTTTAGCACAGCTGAGACATAGTCTAGTGCACAAGTCCAGCGTTCAACAGTCAGACGGATCTCAGCGTCCAACAGCTATTTGTAGGAAAGCCATTTTGATCAATCCCACGTTTGGGTAGGAGCCTAATTTTATTAATCTTGTTAGAAGTAGGCTCTGAGTAGGAGCTCAGTAGATTCAGTGAACTGTTGTTCATTGACAAAGAGCTTAAT
>LSSL01000131.1:0-18712 GCA_001953115.1 Smittium mucronatum | reverse complement strand
TTCATTGACAAAGAGCTTAATTCATGACTTCACGTAACCTCAGTCATCCAGCCTACTTGAAGCAATACCAGGGGAGGTTTTTCGGTTGGTAGATTGCACCCTTTTCCTATAGGTACGCAGCCGGTAGTCTGGCAGAGGAGCTTATTTTAGTTAGGATAATAGTCTTTTCTATACGTCTTTTTATTTTTTTCAAATTTTTTTAGTATAGTTTTAATATTATATTAAAAAAATGGCTTTGGAATTAATATCTCAATATTTTAAGTTTCTAGATTATTTTTAAATCTAATTTCAAATAATTAAACAAAAAAGGCAATAGAAATTGGTAAACATAAACTTTTATTTCTGAAAATATATAAAATATTATTTATTTTAAAAAAGAAAAGGAAAAAAGTATTACAATATCACCTATCAATTCATTCCAATTTCATTTTGATAAAAGTAACTATTTTAAACGAGAAAGGTATTAATTATTAGATATTTTAAAATTTATAAAAATAACTATGAGTAAGGCTAATAAACTGTGTGGAATATAATTTAAAATAATTTCCAATATTTTCGCACGAGTGTTTCTGAATTTGTTTTTCAAACTTTAAATTAAAAAATTATTACTTCTCTCTTTTTAAATTGATCTTAAATTTATATACTTCATAATATTTTTTTTAAAAAAATAGGAAAAAAAATCGAAAAAATAAAGTTAAAAAATAGGAGATATAGGGAGGTATTAATGGAGTATATGACCTTCGATTTATCAATCTAAACACCTTTTGGAACAAATTTATCGATTTAAAAGTTTATTCACTACATATTTACGTATAATAATATTTAAATTTAATAGATAATGTTATTTTTGTTTTTAAAAATTCGTTCATAATACTTTTTTTTCTCTAAAAAAGTGAATCGAAGGGTAAGGGGGAGAAAAAATAAACGTTATTATGAAAGAGATCGAATTTTTATTAGTAATTTTTGTTTTATAATAATCTTCATTGCTACAATTAACCAAAGAAAGGAAAAAAACGAAACCAAATTGAATTTTTCAAGAGAATTTTTTAAATTGATTTTAAAATTAAAAATTAGTTAAACATAATAGATAAGATTTTAAATCCAAAATAAAATCAGAGCAGCATGAAAGAATGAAAAAAATCATTGGTGTTATGGACTTAAACTTTGGGGTATTTTCTAATAATAAATCACTCAGAGATATAATTTCTTTCATTTTTAATTTATAAATGACTATATAAATGTGTAAAATTAATTTAGGTATTAAATATTTATACAATTTGTGGATATTAAATATACTTAACCAATATTTTAAGTTTTAAAATAAATAAAACACGTTATCTCAAAATTTAATAACCCGTAAAATATAAGCGGAATAATACATTTAAGCAATCGGTTTAATTATAGAAAAAAAAAATTATAAAAAATCAATTTTTCTAATTTTTAAGATTTTTTTTCGAAATCATTGGATTAAATCAGATATACATTTGGAAGGGTTCTTTATCTGAAAACCCTTTTTATTGAGAACTATAGGCTCAGAATATTTAATGGGTAGATCATAAGGGCTGTTGGCACTTGTTTTTTGGGTGTTTTCTTGAGCTATAGTAAAATTGGGGCTCTTTTATTTTTTATTTTTCTTATTTTTTAATCTTTATGGGATTTACAGAATAAATTAAAATAAATTTCCGAACATATTTTACCAGAAATTTAAACTTTTTCTTATAAAAATACTGTGCGTACTCTTTACGTTAGTGATTTAAGTTGCGAAGCTTAGAAAAGATAGACTTTTTTTTCTCGGTTTCCTTTCGTTAGTAATGAAGAAAGCCTGTGTTTTATACTTGATTACATTTGACGCAATGTTAAGTTATTATTGCGTCAGATTTATTTATTTATTTTCTCTGAAGAAATCTTAAAACTCACTATTGTTTCTATTTGTATAGGTCTCTTTACAAAAAGGACATATTTATTCGAGATTTCTTATTTCAAAGCTCCATTGATTTTTATTTGTAACTTTATTTGTAAAATTTCTGCGGTTTTTAAGTTGTGAAAATCTCATAAATTTTTTTTTTTTTTAAAATCATTGAAATATAGTACGGTAATTTCAATCGTTTCGATTGTATTGATATCAAGATCTGAAACACCTTCACACAAATATATATATTAAAATATAGGTAATTTTAATTTCATTCCACAAATAATAATTTTTCTGACTATTATTTACATAGCTGAAAGAATAGATATATAAAAAGGCGTATGTATATATTTATTTGATATAAGAATTTAAACCTGACATAAAATTTTGCTGAATAAATTTAAAAAAATTATATATTAATCAGATCTAAATATTAAAATAAGCTGGATATTTTATTATGAAAGTTTAATGATAAATTTAGTATAAAATTTTTAAACCTTTTTTCAATAAAAAAAATTTAGTTTATTTTTATCTCCAGTTTAATATTATAAAGTAAATTGAATTGTATTGAAATAAATTCTTCTTTTTATTCCATATTATTAAAAAAGAAACCGATTTTGGTTTTAGTTATCATTATTAACACCAAGAGATTTTTCAAAAAAAAGAATGACCGTCATTTTTCTCAATAAAATTCTGATTTCTAAAAAGATCTAATATAATAAAAACCCAAAATATTGTTAAATAAATAATATGTAAATATATACTATATAAAATATATCATATGGAAAATAATCTTACGGTTGATAATGAAGATTGAAATTTATATTAAATGTTTTTTTTCGAAAATTTAAAAAAACTCCAAATAAAAATAAGTGTTTTCTTATAAAAGTAATTTGAAATTTTAGTGTCAATTATAAGGGATGCTCGTCCAAACCAAATATTTTTTATTGCAATAGTTTAAAAAAAGAGTGTAAATTTCAGAAATACACTGAAAATTCATCCAGTATATCGATATTTAATGATTATTTTATACAAAATGAACAAAAATATGTCATTAGGAAACTTTTAAGTTGGATTTTTTGTGTTGATTTGCTTTTTTTTTTAAATTTTTTTTTAAATGGGTATTAAAATATTTGAGTAATCTTATAGTTTTTTTTTATTAAGCCAGAATTTTGAGGTTTTTTTATATATAACTCCCACCTCGATAATATTTGTTCTATTTAACCTGAATTATAATACCAATGAACAATTTTTTTTATTTGGTAACAGTTACCATCAAATTGTTCTCTGATATAATTTATAATTTTTTTGAGTTTTTTTATTTTTTAAGCAGTTTTTAAACGTATATATATATATATATATATTGTTATTTGATTTTTAAATTGAATAATTGAAGCTCAAATTTTTGGCTCAAATAAATATAAATTCATTGGAATATTAAGGGACTTATTTATTACTCAAATTTATTTAAATCATTTAAATCATTTTATCTAATTTTCTGTTTGTATAATTTGAATACCACCCTGAAATAAAAAAGAAAGAAACATCAAAAAAATCTTAATGATTCCTAAATTTAAGCGATACTGTATTATCCTATATATTTTTAAGTCAATTTAAATAATTTCCTATTAATTTTTTTATAACCCTTTTCCTTAAATTATCCAATCCCATATTATTTGATCGATATATATATCTTTTTAAAAAAAAATTGGGGACTATTAAAATCACATTTGAAGCTGAAATGAATTTTCCGTGTGTTTCTTTTATTTGATAGGGTTTTAAAATATAAATATATTAAAATAATTTCCAGAATTTCTAATTTTTTTAGAAAAAAAATTCTATAATAATTATAAATAATATGATATATAACATATTTTGGAGTTTAGACTTTTTTTAAATTTAAATTTTTGCTTCATGGATGCTATATTCAACTCGAAATTGGAAGCTATATTATTTTTTTAAGCCCAATTTTATCTTCTAGACTCACGGGAATATTTACATTAAACTATCTATATTTTTTTAAAATAAAAAATATCCTCAGATGCTGAAATATTGCTTCTATTAAATATAAAAAAATCTTGTTTAAAACTGGATAAAAAAATTTAAATTAGATTATTAATTCAATTTTTCATTTTTTTAAAAAAATGAGAAAAGAATAGAAATCTCTTCTATAATTACAAAGGAAATTTATTTTAATTAAAATAATATCTTTTAAAATATTAGTATGGTTATTATTTTATGTAAATAGCAGCAAACAAGTAAAAAAAAACATTCCGTGATTTTACTTATTATTGGCTGTAAAGTCTTTATTTTACTTTATTGATAAAAAAATACTCGTATAATTAAGATATATGATTAAAAAATGAGTTTTTTTTTACTTCAATTTCAGGAAAAAAAAACAGCCCAAAAAATCAAAAATATACCCCTGTTTTTTTTTAATTTTTTTTTTTTGGATGTTACAATAATCATCTGATACAAAAAACCAGTATCGCAAATATTATATATATGCTAGTATTTATATATAACATCTGTGATATAAATAGAGACAACTATGGAGATAATATTTTGTATAATTTATTGATATGTTTAAAAAATATTAAATTAGATATTTCGGCAATTTTTTATATTATATATTATTATAAAAAAATGCGCTTTTTTTCTTTTTTTTCATTTTAAAATTATAATTAAAAATTTCCAAAAAATAGAATTTAGCTCCTTTATAAAAATGAAATATATAATGCCGAAATTTTTTTTCTAAATTTTATATTTTCCAGATGTTAAATACCTGTCTAATTTTTATTTTACCAAGATAAATTTTTTTTAAAAAAATCTAATACTATCTGATTTAACTCTCACTTTTTCATAAAATAAAAATGCAATATTCGGTATTGGTTATTAGAATCCATTTATTTTTGAAAAAAAGTTTCCCATTAAAGTGAATATGAAATTTTTATTTTTTAAAGCTTTCAAAAAATACGTAAATTTATTTAAGGGTTATTAATAACTTCAAGAGATAAATTTAGAAGGAAAAAATATTTAGCAATATTTTACTCAAATTAACATCTGTGAGTATTTTAATATTCAATTACTGTGAACTTTACTGAGAGTTATTTTGAGTAAAATTTCTCTTTTATATTAATTCAGTGAGTGCCTTATATATATTTATTTTTTAAATTGAAATTAGAATATATAATCTTTTAAATACCATTAAAAATAAATAAAACTGTTTTGAAGGATATTTCATATTTATTCTGATTTTAATTTGGTAATTTTAGCGTTTTTTATATTAAGTTATAGGTTTTAATTAGTTAATTTGAAAATTGTCTCAAAAATGGATCATTTAAGTTTAAATGGTTGATTAAAAAGATTTAATTTCAATAAAATTTCATTCATTCAAATAATATGATACATAAAAGAAAAAATAATATCTATAACTTTAAATCGATTTTTAATAATGATAAAAAAGTTGGATATTGTGGAAAGTGAATAGTTTAAGCTCAATATATATCGAAAATTCATTATTTATATCACCAATCTTTTTTAATACTTAAAAAAAAGCATGCTAAAAGACAAGTTTTCAATTGTGGTTCAAACTTCGCAAGATAAAATTTTAAACCACAAGTATTAATTTTTTGGTACACCGAATAATCTGAGGATATATATATAAATATAGCCTTTTTGGAACTTAAGATATACTTTGAGTTTTTGAGAGAGGTATCAATGTCAAAAAAATCTATTAAACATCCACCTCTATATTGTCTTTTCAAATAAATATAAATAGTAAAGTTTTAAAATATGTAAAAAAATCATCTCTATCATATTTCATAATTTTTTAATGTGGTTGATATTTTTTAAATCAAACTTTTTATTGATATATATTCATTGGTATGAAATTATTTAATTATAAATATCTCAAAGTTTAACTTTTTCATATGATTTGCTATCCACACAAGATTTTTCTATTTTTTAAATTGTAGAAACTCTGAAATTTATAACTAAATAGCTATTTTTTGTGATAAATCCTAATTTTTTTTACGATTTTAGCCAATAATTTTTTATATTATTTTATTAAATTTATTCTATCAAATACATCATATTGATCTAACATAGCAATCAATCTTTTTACATAGCTTTTTCGAGCTTAAAATTTTTTTTATTTTATATTTCTTGTATTTGATTTTTTTTTTTGCTTAATAATTTGTAACCTGTTCAATATTCTTTGCTCAAAAAGTTTGTTATTGAATTTCAATGATGAAAAGTAAATAATTTACGAAATTTAAAGTTTTCAAAGGCAAAAATGGTTGTTTGATCACAAATGCTCGAATGAGTACAAATGTGAAAATTTTTAGTGCTATATTTATTTTGAGTATTGATGATGTTTTAGAAACCGAATATAATTATTTTTCTTCGATTTTAGAATTATTTGGAATAGAATTGTTGATAAATTTACTGAATTAAAAAAAAAAATCTATGTAAAAATATGATTTTGATAAAAAAATATTGAAAAAATGAAAATTATTGCACTTTTTTATTCTCTATAAAAAGAAATTAAGTTGATTTTCTTTACAAGAGAAAGAGTGGTATCAGAAAAATACATAATCTAATGGCTCGAAATAGTGAAAATTATTACCCTAAACATATATATGTTCCATTTCATAATATAAAATTCAATTTAAAAAACCTCTTAAGTAATAGGATACTTTTTTAGAGTTATTTCACATTAGATTTGATAAATAAAAGTCACAATTAATAAATACTATGATTTCCACGTTCAATTAAATGATCAAAAAGAAAGTTTTAAGTTTTTTTTGCAAAAAAGAGGTGATGTTATTTTAATTCCTCTTTATATTATGAAATTTTCTTAATTTTGACGCGTTAGTTTTCTTTTATATCTAATATGTAAAATTTTAAAATATTTATATAGAAAATATTTTATAAAATTAAGATTTTGTAAATAGGAGGCTAAATTTGAAACTCTAAATATTTTCATATTTTTTTTACATTGGTTTTTTTTTTTGAAAAATTTCGATTATTTTTTAATGAAAAGTATAGGACATATTTCTGTTTTTTACTTTTACATATTGAAAATTTTGTTACAAAATGAACAAAAAGTGCTAATTTCTAACATAAAGTTCTTATTTATTCATTTGTCAATTGCAATTAAATTTTAATCTTTGGTATTTATAAAATATTCATAGGCTTTCGTTGGATATAATTTCAGAATTTATTATTTATCATATACTGTTGCTTATATTATAAAGGGGGTGGGGGGTTGGGTTGTTCTAAAATATATCATTATATTTTTAAAAAACCAATTTTTTGTTGTTTATTTTGAATTAATTAATTACTTTTGAGCTTAAAATCTTTTTATCCCGCGTTTCAATTGCTTTTTCATTCCGTTAAGGTTGAAAAATTAAAAAAAAAATTCAAGCTTACCCCTTCTATAAACTTGAGCTAATAATGACATAATAAAAGTTTTTTTGTTTTCTGATGGGATATGGTGAATCATGAGTATATTTTTTTAAAAAATAATTATATTAAAATCGAAGGAAATTTTCCGAGTCTAAAAATATCCTTGATCTCGAAGTATTGAAGAAATACTATAGCAAATTCAATTAGGTTGGGATTAAAAAATGACATAATCACTCTGCCTGTTTTTTTATTGCCTCATTTTTTTTTTGATGATGGCGGATATTCAAAATCGAGATTCATACAGGAGCTGAAATCAATATGGTTTTTATAATTTATCATCTTGGTTTAGATCTGGTGTATGTTTTTTCTATTTATTATATCATATATCCAATTATTTAGGAATCAAATGTTTTGAACTGTTTTTTTATTTGAAAAATATTAAATCCCACACTTTTACATTTAAATTAAATTATCTCGGGGTTTTTTTAGGGAAAAAATTATAATAAATTACAAGTTTTCATTAAAACAGAATTTAAATAAATTGTACCACTAAAATATAATTTATTAAAATATAATTTTTTTAACCTAAAATGGTATTTTTTCGGCTAAATTGTAAAATTGAATCGAATTTTATAGATATTAATATATATATATATATATTTGAATCAATTTGGATTTTAAAAAATAAAAAATTGTTTTATTGGTCAAATTAAGTGCAAAAAATCATTTTAGGTACACATTAGTAAATTTTAAATTAGATCAAGCGAAAAAAAGCTTTAATTTGATTTAAAAATTACAATAAAAGTATTCGTGGTACAAATTTATGGGAGCCTATTGACAATAATCTCAAAAATCTTGTCTTTAAATACATTAATATTTCCAAAATAATTAAAATTTGTTAGAATATTTTATAATTAGTTCAATTTATTTCAAATAATTGCTAACGAACTAATAAACCTAAATATTAACCAATGAAATCCTGATTATAACCTTGAAATACTGTTTTTATAAAGTTAATATTCATTTAAACAACAATAAAAGGTATTTTATAAATAAAATCAGGAATTAAAAAGAATACTGAACCATCGCTTTTGAATTTAGAATGCGTTTAAACTATATAATAGATTAGATTAATTCTAAAAAAAGTTAAGTTTGTTTCAACTTAATAATAAGATAATGGTGGTTAAATAATATATATATATATTCCTTGGTATAATTATATTTGACTAGGGTTTAAGATGGCCATTATGTGGACCATGATTTGATTGAATTTATAATAAGCACTTCTGGGACAAATAAAGGGTTAATTTATAGCTATTTCATTAAATGAAATCAGTATAAAAATGTGAAAAGTTTAAAACTTCACGTAATCTGATTTAGCTCCATAAATGCTATGTTTATGGATTTTTATTATTCGATAGGTTTCTATGTTCCAAGGTTTCGGCTTAGGTGGAATATAACTTTTCCGAAGTAAATGATTGAAGAATAGCACTATCAAAGCTATAGTGAGCTATGAAATTTAAGATTAAAGTTTTGAATCTCGATCAAGCTTATTTATAATACTTGGTAATTCATCAATTTATCATTCTCTTTTTTAGAATTATTGGTACTTTATGGTTTTTTTTCGTTGAAAATTCGGCTTTTCACCAAAAAAATTTTGATTTGTGGAATATCCCGAAGTTACAGAAATTTTTGATCTGATATTAAAAAAGATTGAGTCTAGAAAATTTTCCCGATTTCCTAGTCTTTCCTGCACATTTTTTCAGTTTATAACTGATATATATAGCTGGGGAGATTGATTTCACCAGGATATTCAGGATGCTATGCTATATTTTTCTTTAATATCATACTATTTCTTAGGCAAAAATTATTAAATAATATTGATTTTAAACACCATCCATTGTCAAAACTAATACCGCTTGGTGTAGCAAAATTAAAAAAAAATTTTGGGTGATTCTTACAATGTTATAGCGGTTTCATCTTTGACGGCTCAATGTACAGGATATCCTGGTAATTTTTCTATTTAACTTAGAATGTAATTGTTATCTTTCCTTGATGAATGAAATCTTCCCAAAAAGTCAAATAAGAATTTTCGTAATATTGATAATATGGGAAATTTCCTAATAAACTTATACGATGATTTACCCAATAATAAGCTTGACAGTTAATACATGATTTAACGTATTTTTTTTACTCAGTAATATAGTTTTGAGCGCCAATAACTTTGATTAACCACGTATTATACGTTATGAAAGGTGAAATTTCCCAGCTGGTCATGGTAAATTTTAGTCTTAATATTAAAATCTTTTATTTAATTCACAGTCTTTGTGATATTGTTTTTCGATATAGATCATCGTCTATCAGTGCGACTTTTTTATCTAATCTTCGTAATTTTGAATCAAAAATGAATTATTTATCTTTTCTTAAAAATTTATGAATATCAGAAAAAGATATATCAACAATTTTTGAGCTGAAATAGACTTTTTATTGCTATAAACGCGGCAGCTGTAAATCTCAAAAGAAAATCTGTATCCAAATTATCCTTCCTTGGCCTATGTGATTGCTTGATATCAAAATATTCTAAAATTTAAAGTCATTTTGACACTATTCTTGTGGGTTCATTGCATATAAATATCGAAGCTAAATTAAATTATCGATATAAACAAGAAATTGTCTTCCTAAAAGATACCATATGAATTATTTTATAAAAGGGAAAAGAAATGGCCCTTCTCTCTCTCTTATGGAGAATAATTGAATCCATAAACATTTAAGCTGCACAAATAAAATGCGTCAGACTGTTTTAAAAGCGGCCATTATGGTAAAAAAAAAAAAATCATTATTTCAAAATCTTCTTAAATATTAGCATCCCAATTAAAAAAATTACTTTTTTGAATCATTATTTGTATGTGCCCAATTAAAATGGAGATTTTGGGAATAAACCATCTAAAATATGAGCCTAAATGTATAAATGACTTAAATTGAGATAAATTCCTTGGTGGAATAGAGTTTTCTAGAATTTGGGGTTTTTTTGAATCATATTTTATCACATTTTTTGAAAAATGAGACCAAGATGTTTAAATTCAGGTGATAAAAAGGTTAATTTGTTTAATTTTAATTTCACTACATGTGATATAGAGAAATTAAATATTTTTTTATAATTGATCCGAGTGACCTCTGAAATTTTGAGAACGTACAGCTAAATATTCAAGATAAAATTTAACAAATTCATATAAAAATGGAGACAAAATTCTATCGATTAATCTGAAAAAATTCTCTGGAGCATTTTTGAGGCCGAAAAAAATTTAATTAAAATAAAATAAACCAAAAATGCTAATTAACCATAATATTTTTTTAAATTTTTGTTGACTGGAAATTTCCAGTACCCAGTCATACAATATGGCGTAGAGGAAAAAATCCAGAGAGTGATTCATGGCAGTAGTCAAATCGAGTATTCGGAAACCTATATTTGGAGTTCAAAAAGTTAAGTGTTAAATAATTCTAATGAGATCTATGCTAATTGTCTGGTTTTTATGAAAAACCTAATAGGTGACACCAATCTGTAAATGGTGAGCTGCTAATGCTATATTTGAAAATTTTGAAAATTTCAATCTATATAGTTTCTTTTTTTTCTGGCAAATAGGTCTTTAGTTTGCATGATAATGAATTTATACAAAAAGGTATTTTTTAGGCTAAATTATGAAAATTTCACGCCAGAAAGTTGATAATTATAATCAGAATTTTTTTTTGAAAATTCCATCAGTATATTTTTTAATTAAATTTTCTGCTCCTCTGGACATTCGATTTTTTTAAAAGTATATAAAAAATTTTCTTCGAAAAAAGTCACTAATTAGTATTTTAGACTATCCATTTCAACAGAAGACACGTCTTACTTAGTTATAGTTTCTGTTAAATCTGAGTAAAAAAAATTTATTGAGCCTTTGTTTTCCAAAAAAATCATAATCAGAATAAATTTCTGAATTATTAAAATTAGAATATTTTTAAAGTAAATAATCTTCACTGTGATTTTAAATTATATACTTTTGGTTTCCGATTTGAACAAAAAAGATTTCTTTATTGTAATTTATTTCTATTATAAGTTTTTTAAATAGTATCCAAACCTAAAATTATAGCTACTGTTCATTGATTCAAAAATAAAATCTTCATCAAATGGATATCTAATTTAATATAATCAGTGGCTAGAAGTGTTTGACCTCATAAATTTTAAGATATTTAGGAAAATCCAATTTAAACACAGTAAAATTTAAATATTTTACAAATAATCGGCTGTAAATAGAATAATTTGCTCCAAGATCAATGAAAATTGTATTTTTTGATTTTAAATTTTGAAAATTATATGTTAATAGAATCGATTTTATCCTTACCAAAGTCTTGATCAAGTGCATACAAAACACTTTTTTTGGTCCTTTTATTTTCAAGTGACCCTGGCTTATCAACTATATTTGTTATTAGAGCTGTATTAGCTGAATATATTCTTTAATTTAGATAGAAAAACCACATTTTAACACTTATTTGGACAATAGAGTTATTTTTTCTTTTTCTTTTTCTTTTTCTTTGTGTTTTTGTTAGTTTTTGGTTTTTATTTCTTATTTGCCTAAACGAGGCGTCACGATTTGTTTATCCTGGTTGAATGCAAAAAAATTTACTTGTGCTTCTGCCCTGTTTATTGGCTCATTGTTAAAAATATTTTTCAGTCATATGCGTTTATTGGGTTTGGACTGGGAATTAAAAAACCAGGATATTGGTACTTTCAAATTATTTTCAACTAAGTGAGATTAAATTCTAAGAATAATATCTGCATTTTGGTATATAGATATATTTATTACTTGGGTTATATGGAATATAACATTTATATGTATTTTATCCATTTTTACCTCAATTATAATAACACATTTTAGTGCAATTACGCTTAGCATACTTTACTTGGTTAGTAAAGATAATTTTTTTATAGATTCTGTGAGATAGTTGATCTGTGATTGGACAGAGCTATCGCGTATTTTTAATTATTTAAAAACAGGTGACAAAGGTGCGCTAATTACAAGTGCTTCTTCTTTTTTGAATAAAAGAAATTTTTAGTTATTTGAATGAAAATTCGTATTGGATACCCAGTAGAATCTTGGTATCTTAATCAAGATTATTCAAAAAGTTCATCTTATGAGGTTTTTTGATAATATTGATTGGTTAAAATTGGTTAATTATTTAATTAATAATTCCGCTTATTTATTAATCTGTTTGATTGTTTGATTTTCCATTTTAAGATTCACTTTTTTGGGATGAGTCCTGTTCTATTTTGAATGGATAACTTATTTTAAATTAATATTCAAATATTACAAACTCATTTTTAGATATTTTTAATAATAAATGAGATTATAATTAACAGTGGTACCCGATACAAACTATTTGTGTATTTATTATAGATACATTTACCTGATAGTAAATCCAATTGAATTAAAATTATAGTAGCAAAGCAAATTTAATTTTGGATTCCATGTAAAACTTTTCCGTAACATTGAATCCAAGTATTTTCTGTGACGAGAGGGTTATTCTGTCAAAAAAAAATTAGAAATTGACAACTCTAATCTCAAAAAAATAATACTTGTCATGGCTTTATACTTTAAACTGGATAAAATTTTATCATTATAGTTAGTTAAATACCTCTCTAAAAAATTTTAAAAACGAAATAAAATATTTTTTTCACAATAAATTTTTAGTAAGTGGTCAAATCTGCCCTTGCTTTTTTATAGTTTTGGTAAGTATTTAATCAATAATTGTTCACATTACAAAGAGATTATTTCAAATTTAAATTGCATTAATATCAAAAACAAATCTATGTAACCTGAGATATATTTTTTAAAGGTAAAAAAGATGCAGAGAGGTTGTTAAAACAATTTATTGTTTTTTACTACTTTTAACTGATCTGGGTTACAAAAAATTGAATATTTAGATCTTTTCATGAAGGGGGGGGGGCTTTTTGTGGTATAAATGAAACTTTTCTGATGATATCACATGTCATGAACTGAGTAAAGAATTTATATATATCTTTTAAAATAAATTTATTGGGACTGCAGACTGCAATTAATTGGTAAAATATTCTAGAGATGTAAAGATTCTATTGAAATATCCTCTTATCTCATTCGATTGTTTATTAAAGCTAAAATTGTATCAGAAACGGATAGATTAAGATTCATGTCAAGGTTACTACCAGCAAATCAAAAAAATTAACTTTCTACTGATGCTAAAACTGTAGATTCAGAATATTAAATCCTAACAAAGATGAAGAAGTTAGATAGAATCATTAACGAATATGAATTCCAGGTTAACTGGTCAAATAATCAATTTAAAGAGAGAAATAAAATATTTTTTTTAAGAAAAACCCTTTGTAATTTAAGCTTCAACCTTATAATCCAAGAGAATTCTAAGGAACAAGACTATAACAACAGCATACTTGAAGTAAAATGGTCCGTAAGTAATAGATTAAGCCAACGATCAGACTCATGTTATATACATCTAAAAAATCAGAAGAATATTCAAAAGGAGTCTAAATTGAGATTTAATAGCAAATATATGTTTAATGATAAAAAAAACATTTATAAAAATGTATCGGGAAAGAGCTATCTGAAAATGATGAGCTTTGAATATCACTAGCAGAAAAAGGGCCTAAAATCACAAATATAAAAAAAAAATTAAAGCATACAATGGTAATTTATAATGATATAAAGTCTTATCAAACGATGAATAAAACTGTTATACCTCTATTTCAAAAAAAAAACCCTGTAGATATGAGACTTTCAGATGACATAGTATCATACTCGATAGTTAAAAACCTCTCCAACACCAAAGCATATCTAAGCTTATTGCAATTACTGAAAGTAGCACCTAGTGCCATAAATATGTTACAAAAATTATGCAATCGCTACAATATAAGGGAATAGGAAATTTAGACTTGGAATAAAAATATATTATTAATTTTTGGTGATCAATCACAATTCTGGGAGAAGCACTGGGTAGTGTTAGATACGGGTGCCGCATTCTCAGTCATATAAAAAGGAATAGTGGTTGAATTTTGATTTGATGTAAAATTTTGCGAACATAAAATAATAGTAACTCCAGATGGAGCTAAACACAAAAATCTGGAAAAGATCACTTTAGTTCTGATAAAGATGGCTAACTACAGTTTTACGTATGATTTTTTAGTATTGGAGATTAAAAAACGAATGATCATAATTGGAACGAACTTTTTTAGTAATTATAATGTTGTACTAGACATCAGATATAAAGAGATACTTTTAAAAAAAAAGGTTGTATACATAATACTTACATTATACACAAGCACCCCAAGAAGAAGAATACACAACGAAATGTAAATTTTTAGAATAGGTGTGGAACAACTTCAAAAGGAGGGTTCGGGGCGTCTTGGTCGTAAAATATCGTACATATTGAATGATTTCGAGGCTGCATTTACGAGTGATGTATTAAATCTTGCCCAATAAAATGAGATCATGCATCGAATCAAAACTAGAAATTAAAAAAAATAAGTTTATATCCATACTTAGAGCCTCGCATAATGAAAGATAAGGCCAGAAGTGAGCTTATTTACATGAAAAAAAATAAAATCGCAGAGAAACTCTATTCAGAGTGGTGTGATCCTATTGTAGCTTTAATTAAAAAGGACAGAAACTTTGGAGTATGGTCGATTATTTTAGACAAATGATATCACGAAAAAAGACAACTACAAAATTCCACGAGTAGAAGAAATATTTGAATAAATTTCGGGCTCACAAGTATTCAGTACACTAGATGACAAGAACGGCTCCTGACAAGTGGCAATGAATCCAGAATACAAAACCAAAATTTCTTTTAGATGTCAGGAGGAGGTTATTTTTTTATAGAGAAATTCCTTTTAAACTTAAAAAAAAGTCCGGCTACGTTAAAAATACAAATGGAAAGAATAGTAGAGACTATTTTATGGAAATATGCACTATTATTCATTGATAGCATAATAATGTATTCCAGATCTGAGGAAGTAAATTTAATTCATTTGGTATTAGCGCTTCATCTATTGAAAGATCATAATATAAAGCTTAATAAAGCAAAATCAAACTTCTTAAATCCAGAACTAAAATTTCTGGAGCATAAAATAAATAAAGAAGGTATTAATAAAGATCTGGATGATTTAAAGTAAATGATAAAAATTAGAAATATAAAGAAAATAAAAGAATTAAAATCATTTTCAGAGAAGACTGTGTATTACAGGAGTATATTCAGACTTTTATTAAAATTACTACCTCATTGACTAATCTTCTAAGAAAGGAAGCAAAATGAACTTTGGGTGAGACTTATATAAAAGTGGCTAAATATCTTAAATTATTCCAGGCTGAATATTAATTTGTAGTAAATCTTGTATGGAAAGAGCCATTATCCTTAAAAAAAATGCCAGTGTTTTGGAACTTGGAGTAATACTCTCATAGCGAATCAAAGAAGAAGAGAGACAAATATCTTATGGAAGCAGAACAATCAATAAGCACGAAAAGAACTATTCTGAGACTAACATGGAAGGTCTTGTAGCTATCTGGAGGGTTAAAATATTTAAAAATTACCTTTGGGGAAAAAGGCTCACTATTATAACAGATCACTATGCATTGATACAGCTATTCAGATCAAAGGAATTATCTGGGATACTCCCAAAATGAATTATCACACTCAGGTAGTATGGTTTTAAAATAACAAATCAACCAGGATCAGATAATACAGCCGGCTACTTGTGCAGAAATTCATCTGAGGCTGAAAGATATTTGCATGGGTTTGAATTAAAAATATTTATTTCGTAATATCAAATGGGATAAAGAATTATATAAAATTTATGTATTATCCGCCAAATTTCACGGAGATTGAAGGGAAAAAAAATCTAAGAGACTCCTCTAAGCTTTATTAAATAAATTATAATAAAATTTACAGGAATTCAAAGAGAATGGGGGATAATATGGTTATCAACGAGTATAAAAGTCTAGAATTATTATGATAAGTACATAATAAGCCATATACTGGAATAAAAGGCACTTTTTATCAAGTAAAAAGAATTTATTACTGGTCAGTAATGTTTAAATTAATGAAATAGTTGGTAAAAACGCGTGAAATCTGCTAAAAATATAATGGTAAAATATCCTGATCTCAGCATGCGATACCTATCATGACTCTAAAGCCATTTAAAATAAAGTTAATGGATGATATAGACCAGATAAATTTTATCTATGCAAATTAAAAAAGATATATACTATCAAAAATTTATTGCTTAACAAAATCTTACATAGCTCTAGTGGCACAAAATATAAAATCAGAAAAAGTAGTAAACTTTATTCTTACAGAAATACGGATTTGCCCAACAGATATATACAGATCGTGGATCTAATTTTCTCAGTCATATTTCAGTGAAATTCTATGGAAATTTGGGGATAAAACACATGCCTAAATATACCTATGTCCCTTAATAAAATGGAAAAGTTGAAAGATTAAAAGAAAATTTGAAGGCTGAATTATGAGAAATTTTTGTGCATATTGAGACTGATTGGAACTGCCACTTGTGGAAAGATTTAATGTCAATTAGATTGATGGAAAAAAAGTCGACAGTTTTAATTCCTGATGAGCTGTTGTATGGCGTCGATATGACTCTTCAAACTTCCTGGAATTACCAAATAAGCACCTTATATTTAGATGAGAATATCAGAAATAGGATCACATTCTTAAATACAGGACTAACTGATGTAAGAAATCTGTGGAGAAAAAAAACCCTAATGAGAAAGCAGAACAGCCCCTAAAAAATATGATAACAGTTTCATCATTAACAAATTTAAATTAGACGAAGATTTACTTGTAAACGATGAATTATTTAAAAAAATCTTCAAAAATATGGGAAGGACCATTTACTGTTACCAGACTAAGAGAAAAATTATCTTTCAGCATATTAGAATCAAACGAAAGCGTTGACATTGTATATGTGGATAAATTGAAACCATATAAGGATACTAACATAATATTACCTGAAGTATATTCAGCAAAAATCAGCTCATCATTGCAGAAGTTTCATCAAGTAAGCCAAATAGAGTTGGAAAAACAGCTTGAAGTCAGTGGACTTTTATATGAATGAAAATTCGTATAGAATGGCCTGTATAATCTTGATATCTTAATCAATATTAATGAAAATTTTTCCTCATATGCCTTTTTTTGATAATCTTGATTGTTTAACATTGGATAATTAATTAATTAATTAATAATTTTGTTTATTTATCGATAAGTTTGATTTTTTTATTTACCATTTTCGGATTAACTTTCTTGGATGATACCTATTCTATTTTGAATGGATACCTTATTTTAAATAAATATTTAAATCTTAAAAAATCACTTTTAGAAAAGTGTAATAATAACCGAGATTAAAATTAACATCTTATAATCGAATGAACTTCTATTATCTAACCGAGCTTTTAAAATAGTCAATTATATATTTTTTCAACCACTTATTGATAGTTTAATGAAGGCGGACTTTGTGCTATTTTCCAAAAAAATTCCATATAAATTTATATTTTCTTTGAAATTTATGACGCTTTGACCCAATCTAAAGTATAAATTTTATATGGGGTTATTATATATATTTTTTTGTAGCCGGAATTAAAATTGTGTATACCTTCTTCTAGTTTATTTCTTAATAATCTGAGGGTCATAGTATCTCCTTCTGTTTTCGGATAACGTTTAAACATGGATTTAAATCGTTTTATCCATTAAAAAAGAGCCCATTTAGATGCCTCAGGGTCAATTCCTTTTGATATTGAAATTCTATGGAACGTATCTCTAGCCATATTTAAAAAATACCAAGGGCGTCTGTAGCATTCAACTTATTGAAGGTGTTAATTAATGGAAATTTTATTGCTAAGGAGTTCAATGGATCCAAATCAGAATAGTGACATCTGAACATCGGAGGCATCCAACAAGAGAAAAATGCTTTTTTTTAAAAAAAAAAATTAAAAAAAACATATATATATATATATTTTTTTGGAATAAAGCTATTTGGTAATTATGTACATCAATTAAAATCTGTTCATTTGGTTTATATTTAAAAAAAATTATCTTGTCGGAGCAGGAATCTCTATACCAGCTAAAATGTTATAAATCGTCATTTAAAAACTGTTTTTGTGTATCCAAAGGTGATGCAACGCTAAAAGCTCTATTGCTACTACACTTTTAACACTAAAACAGCAGAGAACTTAGAGCAGATATTACTCCCTTACTACACCTATCCACACATCACCCGTTTTTCACCGTACTGACAACACTAAGTATTTGTACAGCTGCCACAGTAGGAATAATGGGCGATAAACTTACCCA
>LSSL01000129.1:0-12771 GCA_001953115.1 Smittium mucronatum | reverse complement strand
AAAAAAAAAAAAAAAAATATATATATATAAAGATTTTTTTTATTTGTATTTATGTATATATATATCGAATTCAGATAGTAAATTAAAGTTTCATAATACTTCTAATCAAGATATAATTTAAACACTTTAAAATTTGTTTAATACATTTAAAGTTGATTTAAAAAATAATATTGCTTTGGTAAAATAACCATTGAATCTTAAATAAAACTAATTAAACTAATTATTTGTATCAATCAGTGTGAAAATATAGAACGCTAAAAGAAAAAGAAAAAGAAAAAAATCAAATGTGTTTTATGTGGTTTTATATAGCATAATTTAGACAAGAAAAGAATTGTGTGAAATTTGGAATACGTTTTATTTTTATTTTTAGGTAATATTAGAAATTTTTTAGAAATATTAATTTTTTATTTTTCGGAAATAAAATTGATGCTGAATAAATGCGAAAAAAAAAGAGGAATAAAAAAATTTTATGATTTAACTCATAAATATTTCTGTCAAGAAAAAAGCTGCTACTTCTTACAAATACTTAAGTAATAATATTTTTATAGCTAACATAAAACCGATCCGAAAATCCCGAAAAAACGCCATATAAAAATAATAAATTTAGAAAATTTATATATTTTTGAGCAATAAAACTATCTCAAAACATAAATTAGCTCTAATTTTTAAGTAGATTAATATTTTTTCATTTTGAAAGGTTGATTCAATAAATTTTAATTAAAGTGGTATTTTTTAATTAAAATATTTTTTTTAATTTTTTTTTTTTGAATGCTCATTAGATGTTGAGAGCTGGAATGAACTTGAATTAATATTGGATTTTGTTATAAAAATATTTCTTATACTCTAATTTTTTCGGTTTAAACTGTAAAATTGTAATTTCTAGATGTGTTTCTTATCTTAATATCTTTTAAAAAAAATATAACATCAATCCAACTAATTAATTTATGAACCAGAAAAATAATTTTTTTGCTCTATTTCATAAAAGAAGAAATTAAAATTAATAGATAGGACAAAATTAGAGTTTTATTTTTCAATATTGGTAGAAAAATTAGTGCAATGCTAGTAAAACCTTTTAGTTTTTTTTATAAAAACGATTTAAAATTGGAGATGTGATTTTTATCAAAAAAAAAATTTTTTAAAATTAAAATTTTTTTAATCTCACAAGTTGTAAAATTTGAAAATAAAAATCTTTGGTTTTATTTTTCAAAGGGTAGGTATAATTTTTAAATCAAAAAAAAAATAACATAAAATGTAAATAATCCATGAAAATTAAAAATAATAATTATTTCCGTATATAATTTAATCTTTTTTTTAATTCTATTTAATATAATTTTAAAAATACTGATTAAATACGTAAAAATTCATAACCCAAATTAAAATGGCATTAAGAAAAAAAAAGTCAACATTTTTAATGCATTATAAAAGTCAATTATAAATTAATGTATTAATCAAATACCCATGAATTAATTTTATTTTCAAAAATAAGGTTTAGATCAAGTAAAATAAAGGGTTATATAGTCTTTTTGATACATATAAACCAATAAAAACCGAAAATAATTCAGGGTTAATATACACTGATTTATATGGATATTGAATAATATTTCCAAATACTGAGTTAATAAATAGGAAATTTGTACCCAATTTAATTTAGATTCTTATACACTAACATTTCGTTTTATTTTATTTACTCTAACTACCAGTTTTAATTATTAAAGATTTTGTTTAGACATATCTCATACTTTCTTTTTTTTTTCAGTATATTATGGGAAATTTTAGTTGGTGAATATAATAACTAAAATATTTATTAATGGCAAAAATTGTAGGGTGATTTCCTATATACTTTAAATAATAATTTTATGATTTTTTTAAAGTTAAAGTATATATTATGAAAAAATAATTTTTTTTAAAAAAATACACAACTAAAGAATGTGTATACAGATTTTTTTTATTTTGTATAAAAAAAATCCCAATAGCTTTTCTGGTTTAAAAGAATCAAAATTTAAATAAAAATATTATCGTAAAGAAAATATTGACAATATGAAAAATTAAACATCGAATTTTTCATTATAAAGGAAGAAAAAGTACCCATTTAATTGACGAGATTAAATATTAAATGATAAAAAACAAATTCATGATATTTTCATTTTTTAAACTTATTTTATTTAGTTGATTTGAAAATAATAGCACTTTTTAAAATATAGGTTAAGGATCAATATAGTGCTTGTATAATAGTTATAAACATTTATATACAAATTTTTTATAGAAAAATTCTATTTAGAAAATATTTCGAACTATTTATTCAATTTAGTATAAATATATAAATAAAAACCAATTAATTTTTGTAAATAATTTTAATTTCTCTGTCTTTTAGCTAATATATTTTTAACATATATTTTTAAATCTTTATGAACTAAAATTTTCTTAACTTTAAAATGTATTTAAATCGGTATAGATATTCTATTAATCAAACTTCTTGATGTAATTTATTCTTTTTAAAGTTTTTTTAATTATTACAACTCTTTTTTTATAAACAAAAAGTATCCATAAAAATTAACTTATAAACTAAAATTAAACTCGAATGCTTTTTCGTTTCAAATAATAGAGATCTTATAGTTTTTTGTGATTTATAAAATACAATGAAATTTATATCAAAAAATGAATAATTTTGTTATATTTATATTAATTTTGACCGAAATATTGCTTAAAAATAACAAAAATAATCGTTTTTAAACGTATTTTCTGAATAAAAAAATAGTAAAGCCTCATTACATGGGCTAATATCCTAAAAGGTATAGTAAAATACGTTCTCAAAGGATTAACAACTGAATATAGAAAATGAAGCAATTTCGTTTATTATATTCCCATAAAGCATATATAAATCAATAAATACATTTCTCTCAATACAAGCAAGTTATTTGGTAATTTTTATGATTTTAATAAAAAAAAAACATAAATAAGAAAAAAAATTAATTTAATTGCTTGAGATCTATTAAACAGATTATGTTATTTTGAAAAAATCGAGCATTTTTAAATCATTTTTTGTCACCAACATGCCATATTTACTTTAGGCCGAATTTTTTTTTATAAAAGCCCTTTTTCCAAACTTGAATATGTTAAAAATATATGAGTTTGTTCATTTAAACATTAAAGCAAAGAAAGTATTTTTCCATATATGATACACAATAAATATATCACAAACATAATATTCGATTAATTTTGAGGATAATCATCGATGGTTTTCGAAAAAATGAAAAATTTGCCTTAATTTTTTAAAAGCATACTTTTAGGATTTCTATTTTTTATGGGAGATTATTTTTGAACTGAGGTATTTTTTAATAAAGGAATCATTGGGAAAAGACTAATTAAGTTTTTTGTGCGAATTACTTTTTTTCATCAAATACAATTAGTATTCTTAGCTATCAAGTAAACTACACACTCCAATATCTATTGAGTTAACTGTTTTTTTTGTAATCAATTTATTGAAAAAATAATCAAAGCTTTTGTTAATTTCTACGTTTCTGAAAATAGAAATGTGTTAAAATTTTGATAATAGAGCATCTGAATTCAAAAATGATCTCTCGTACTAAAAGGATAAAGAATTGAATGATCAATTTTTATCTCAATATACATGTTCAAATTCGAGTTATTAAAATGAGTCAAGTTACTGAACTGGCCTCCTAATCATAAATAAAACATCTTAAACTTACTCAGTGTTAATTATGATTTTTACAATTTTTTTTGTGTAACTGAGTTTTAAAAACAATAATTCTATTTGACTACCATGGCCAATAATTAAATTATCAAAGGTTCAAATTTGGAAAGGTTATTGAACTGTATTGGTTAATTCAACAGAATTTTTTAAAAATAAACCATTGCGAAAACATCTTGTATTTTATATAGTGACAATTAGTAAAGTTCAAATTAAAATAAAAGATCTTCAATTTGTATAGATGATTTTAGAAATTAATAAAAGACTATGTGTTTAGCATTTAGTTTTTCCATTTAGTAAGATTTAAAATTTAAGATTTTCAGCTTCCCATTCGTTTGAAATGAGGTTTTTAACAAGAAATAGTTTCTATCGAGTGATAAGTTAGCCAATTTAACGCGATTTTGAAAAGGTATTTATTTATCGATGAAATTAGACTTTTATCGGCAAATTTAAAAAATATCGTATTAAATATACAATGAGAATCGCTTTTCACATTCTTTTGATAAATTTACGAAAAAGCTGAATATGATTGTAATGAATATTTTTAAATTAGATTGGTCCTGATTCAATCGGATTATTTGTGTCTTTATATTTGTCTTATCAACAAATAGCGTCAATTCCTATAATTTTTTTTTTAGTAATAGATTCTGATAAAAAACAAGGTTTTAGCTTTTTTAGGACCAGGGGTTAAAATGGCATATATTTTTTCTATAAAATAAAATAACTCACAGGACATTAGACCTAATAGCTGGCTTAATTTTATAAACCGATTTTTTATATTATGTTTGCGCTGACCATAAATAAATGTCTATTTTTATACTCTACCATGAAAGGGTTAATTCATATCTTCAGTATGTATACTTCAATTTACTATATTTCAAGATATATTTAGGGGATTCTCCTATAGAGGGGACACTCTACTGTTAAAATTTCAACGCTTTACTAATTTGAAAATATGACGCTAAGAAAAACAATAAATTTATTGGATAATATAGAATTGGAATTAAAATTTATTCTTTCTATTAGCGAAATGGGGAAAATTTATTATGGATAGTATGTTTTTCCATTTTTATAAGTTTGGTGACAGTTTAAATTAGTTTTGGCGGTTCCATGACTAATTGCATGCTTCCATTTGGTCTACTTTTTATACCTATCATTTTACATGGTTAAGTTTGTATTGACAAATGAAATTTATGTATTTCTTAAAATTACGCATCAAAAAATTTAAATATTAATTCTTCCTACTTATTGGTAAAAAAGTATACGAAATGCCCATTATATGAATTGGTAGATGCAAATAGCCCTGACACCAGTTTTGGCCAATGGTTTGAATAATAGAAAAGGGGTTTTTCTTAAAAGAGTCCTTCATTATATGTGAGATTATTCGGTTAACAAGATGCAGGTTTTAATTGGTTTCATTTGCAGTTTTTCATATTATATTTTTAAAATACTAATATATGGGTTAACATTATGTATACAAGACACTTTTTTTCCACAAAGTCATATAGGTTAATTTTGCTTAATAATTATTTATACTCTCAAATTGAGATAAATTTCCATAATTTGGATTTATAACAATTGTTATTCGCTAATTAAAACATTTTAACGAATAAAAAAAGATTTATTACGAATCTAGATTTTTTCTAAAATTAAATAAGAAACTTTTAAAGTAAAATATCTTGTTTACTAAATAATAATCCATATTCATAAATTGTTTAAACTTAGAACATATAATTATTTTTATTGGTCTATTACAAATATCAAGCTGTTTTTATATTTAATTCAATAAATCCGAAAAAACAAATAAAAAACAGACTCAAGTATCCGCTTCATCAAAGAATCTCCCATATAGAAAAGCTAACTAGCTCTAATAAAATTTATACATTTTGTTATTAAAAAATTAGTCTCAGTAATTTTAATTTTGAAATATCCAATAAATTTATATTTTATTTTACGCAGTATTTCTAAATTAGGTAAGTAGTAAAAATTATATGGGGAAGTGACCATTCTCAACGGGAGTCTCATATATACAAATTTCGGAATGTTTTTCAATTATTCATTGGATATTTTTTCATTAATAATTCATCAATTGGATAGATTGATTTTTGTAATGCTTTTGATTGTATTAATTTTACTAATATAAAGCGATTTTTAGTTTTATGCTGCAGACTTATTTTTACATAATTGTTTGGCGAATTTTTTTTTTTGTATCACGGAATTTTATTGTAAGATAATTATTTGGCGAATGATTTATTAAATTCATTTCCAATTTGCAAATAAAATAATTTAATCGAAATTATTGGCCTAGTATAGATTAATATAATTGACGTAACTTGTAATTTTGTCCAATAAAAAACAAATTCTGAATAGAATCTGATACCGGTATAACTATTATAAAATAAATTTTCGTTTGATGATGTAGCATTAATTATGTTAAGAGTTATGATTTAAAATGTCACAAAATTCGATATGCGAATAGTAATGGTACTAAAATAAGTCGCTTATTACCTCCATTAGAAAAAAAATCGATTAGTATATGTGGCAGATTCTTAGACACACCAGAAGCTTTACTTATAGGGGCTTCTTATTTCCTTTTTAGTAAAAATAAAGATTATTAACCCTTTCCGGGCCCAAACTTAAGCATCACTCCTATTTGCACAAACCAGCCATTTCAATTGGCTTAACTTCTTGATTTATCCAATGGTATACAGTAAACATTAGCCTAATGAAAACATTGAGCAAAAAGTGAAAGCCATTTATTGTGCCATTGCCCCTGAAAGGGTTAATGAGCTTCTTTTTATTTGATTAATATCAAATTGTAGCAAATAATAATTTGGAAAAATCTAAATTAGTCAAGTTTGCCACAATTTTGAAAACCATACATAGTTATTAAGCCAATAGCGTACAAAAAAAACGGTCTATAAGGCTTGTAGGAAAAAAGCGCCTGGTCTTGAAAAGAATCCCCCATATAACAAATCGAAATCAAATTAATATTTGAGGGATTCTTATCCCTTTCAGGATCGATTTTACAAAAAATGGCATTAGCTTTTTGCTCAATGTTTTCATTAGACTAATATTTTTGTATTCTATTGTGTAAATCAATAAATTTTACCAATTGAAATGACTAATTTACACAAATGGGAATGAGGCTTAAATTTGGGCCCAGAAAGGGTTAATTATTTTTAGGGGTTAACTCTTTCGTCTCCAGTATGTGATTAGTACTTCGGTTTGCTAAATAATAACGCGTCTATTTACCAATTTCTTCAATTTAACCAATAGTATGTTAAATTTTTAAATGGAAATCAACAAAACATAAATATTGGCCATGAAAATGGCACGAAATGGGCCGTCGTTGATGAAAGAGTTATACAGTGTTTGTATTTTTACTCGGGGTTTGATTATGTTGACGGCTTTTTCAGTCATAAAATCCCAAAAGTCAAACAAACATAATCAAGACTTTTGGCACACAGATATTGCTATTTACACTGCCTTAGAATTGATAAACAAATAGAAATCTATACATCTTATTTTAGTGGAAGGGATTTTAACATGGTTTACCAGGAGCTTTATGTCTCTTTATGGAAACCCTTGCCGTTTTTTTAAAAAAAAATATTTATGCATGAAGATTATCTAATGCTATTACTGCGTTTTAATTCACTGAACACAGATCTAGAAAAATGGCGCACAGATATTGATTAGTAATTATTTTTAATTTTAGTTTTTTGGATCTTTTAAAAGCAGTTCGAAATACAATATATTATCGCTATAACCAAAATATTCTCATAAGAGCATTAAACTTCGATCTTGTTTTCAACTATCGCAGTATTTAAGTCTTCTACTATGGAATTCTCTAATTCGATTAGCGGAATTGGGGGAACTAATTTCTTCTCTCCGCTATTGTGTCCTGATTCTGGTGGTTGGGGGCCATTTGGAGGATGGAATAATCTAGATTTCACTGTTTGTTTCCAGCAAGGTGTGCTGCTACCTATCGTACAACTTCTTTTTTTTATGTTTGGATCTGCATCCTTGAGCAATGTCTTGAAGGAAAAAATCAAGAGATCTACCTTCCAAAACCCTAATCTTCGAATTAAAATGGTAATTTTCGGTTTAACTCTTTGTAAAATTTTCCTTTAATCCCTTATTATTATCAATTTCTAGCTGTTGATAGACATTTTGTTTATCACAAACGCATTCCTGTTATACGAATGGATAATTTCATATAGCTCTTCTCCTCCCATAAACTCTATAACAATAGCCAAAACCTTCAAGTTGTTATCCATAATATTCTCCATGTTTTTGACATACTTCAATGATACCAGATCTAACTTCTCTTCTAGACCATTGCAACTTTATTGGTTTTCCAATACCCTTTTAGGGATAAAATACTTCCATACAGAATGGATATTAACCACCAATCCCAGATCAAATGCTTTAATTTATGCCATTTTAATTGAAGTTATCACAGGATCAGTGCTTTTTTTCTTGGAAAATAAGAATCCCACTTCTGGTTGCGATCTTGTTCCTACTTTACCTGCAGATTTTATGTACCTTGAAACCGATGACAGCACTGAAGATAAAGCCGATTTGTTTTCTCTTTTAACTTTTTCTTGGATGGGATCTCTTATAGAAAAAGGAAGTGTTCATATGCTGAGGATTTCTGATCTTTTCAATTTGCCAAAGGCTGTGCAAACAAACAGAGCCTCTCACGAATTTTGGTCTGAGTGGTCTAAGGAGCGTAATTCTTCCAGAAATTCAATATTCTCTGCATTGATCCGCGTTTTCGGTGGTGGTTATGCACTTGCTGGTTTCCTAAAGTTTCTTTTTGATGTATTGCAGTTTTCTCAGCCAGTGATACTTAAAAAGCTATTGGCCTTTGTTAAGGACTATACAGAAGGAAAAAATAAGAGTATATCTTATGGCTTTTATTATTCAGCAGCGATGTTTCTACTTTCCATAGCCCAAACCACCATTTTGCATCAGTATTTCAGTCTCGCGATGCTTACTGGTGTCGGGATTCGATCTAGTTTAGTCTCCGCAATTTACAAAAAAACCATGTTAATGAGTAGCAAATCTCGAGCCCAGTTTAATACTGGGGACATTGTTAATAGAATGTCTGTGGATGCACAGCGTATTTCTGATACCACTCAATATGGACATTTATTATGGTCAGCACCTCTCCAGATTTTTATCGCTTTATATTTACTTTTCCAAACTTTAGGCTGGAGCTCTTTGGTAGGCGCCTTAGTTATGGTTTTCGCTATCCCATTAAATACTTATGTCACTAAACAAATGCGTTCAATCCAAAAAGAAAAAATGAGGTGCAAAGATTCCCGTGTTAGACTTACCGAAGAGTCACTTCTGGGAATCAAGATACTCAAGTTATACGCCTGGGAAACTCCTTTTTTGGAGCGAATCCGAATAGTCCGCAATGATTTAGAAATCAAAAATCTAATCAGATATGGGATTATGAACTCCTTACAGACAGCTATAATTTTGATTGTTCCTTTTTCCGTCTCCTTCCTGTCATTTGTATGCTACTCATACTTTGAGTCAGATAAAAAAGGAACTTTGGATTCCAGTCTTATTTTTGTGTCAATCACACTGTTCAACTTGCTTCGGTTCCCGTTGAATATGCTTCCTAGTGTCATTACTTCCTTCGTCGAGGCTAGTGTAGGTTTGCAGCGTATTAAAGATTATCTTATTTCTGAAGAATTAAATTCAAATGCAGTCACTAAATTGGATTTTCATAGAGGCGATTTGACTAGCAACCAATCATTCGTTTCCACAAAAGGTAAGAATCCAATCGATCATTACGGGAGAGCTCTTACTGACCAATCTCTAGTTTCGATTGAAAATGCTGATTTCTGGTGGAATTATGATTCTTCTTCGCCCAAACCCACTTTATCTAAAATCACCATCGATGTGAAAAGCAATGAGTTATTGGCTATAGTGGGAAGAGTGGGATCAGGGAAATCATCTCTGTTGAGTGCAATTCTAGGTGAAATGTACAAATCTAAAGGATCTGTAACTATCAGAGGAAAGGTGGCCTACGCCGCCCAGCAACCATGGATTATGAACGCTACTGTTCGAGACAACATTCTTTTCGGCCACAAATTTGATAAGGAGTTTTACGATAAAGTTATCTACGCTTGTGGGTTAGAGCCCGATTTACCTATGCTTTTAGATGGTGACATGACCGAAATTGGTGAGAAAGGCATAAACTTGAGTGGGGGTCAGAAGGCTCGGCTAAGTTTAGCTAGAGCTGTTTATGCTCGTGCAGATGTTTATCTTTTAGATGATCCTCTATCTGCTGTAGACTCTCATGTCGGAGCTCATTTGTTCAAAAATGTACTTGGGCCCGAAGGGCTATTAAAATCAAGGGCGCGTCTTCTCGTTACCAACTCAGTCCCTTACTTGAAGAGCTGCGATTCCATTGTTTTATTGCAGGATGGGAATATAGTTGAAATGGGCTCATATGATCATTTGTTAAAGGAAGACGGTCTATTAACCAGTTTAGTTAGAGACTTCGGGAATGACAACTCCCAGTCTTCTCAGAGATCCTCGGACCTATCTCAAGAGTCCGAGGAGCACATCCAATGTATTAATAATTCCAAACATACACAGCCTTGTTATTTAGAGGATGATTCTTGCGAAACTGACATGGATATATCTAATAGGGATCCCGCGTTCGTTCTTTCAGAAAGGAAGAGCTCTGTCATAACCCTTCCCAGAGTTAGTATAATGCCATTTTCTCATACTAATCAAGATGATAATCAAACAGGTCAACTCATAGAGTCAGAAACATATGGTTCCGGCCAAGTTAGTAGGTCAGTTTATAGAGACTATTTGATATCTTGTGGAGTTTTGCCAGCTTTTCTGTTTATAATTTCAATAACTCTCAGCCAAGCACTTAATATTTACAACACTTTGTGGCTCAAGAAGTGGGCCAACTCTAATGATAATGGAGACAACTACCCCTTCTATTATCTATCTATCTATCTGCTGATTGGGACTTTCTTTGTGCTTTTTGGTGCTGCTAGATCATATCTTCTTTTTGCCGTATGCTCATCCAATTCGGCAAAAATATACCATGAAAGAATGCTCAAATCTGTTTTTGGCTCTCCGATGTCTTTCTTCGATACTACGCCTATAGGTCGTATAATCAATAGGTTCAGTAGAGATCAAAGTGTTATTGACGAAGAGTTGCCTTCATCTTTTGGAGCATGGCTCTTGGTTTTACTCGGCATGGCTTTTAGCGTTTTTGCTATCGTTTACGAGCTTCCTTCTTTTCTTTTTGTCGCTGTACCCATCTCATTCTTTTATTTAAGACTTCAATATATATACCTGCGTGTCTCTCGTGATCTTAAGCGTTTGGATTCTGTTTCTAAGTCGCCTATATATCAGCATTTTCAGGAAACCTTGGGTGGCGTTCCCACTATCAGATCTTATGGACAAACTGAAAGATTTGAAGCTGAAAATTTATACCGTCTCAACAACAGTCAGCTTGCTTCATATGCATATTTAGGAATAAATAGATGGTTGGCTGTTAGGCTTGAATTAATTTCGGCTATAATGATTTTCTCAGTTTCTTTCATTTGCGTTTACTACTTGTATACTGTTCAAGGCGAGGGCGCGATTAGCGCATCTACTGTAGGTGTAACTATATCTTTTGCTTTAAGTATTACCCAGAGTCTGAATTGGTGCATCAGAATGTATGTTAAGGTCGAAACGGATATTGTGGCCTTGGAGCGTTTGGGTGAATATTCAAATTTACCTTCCGAAGAAAAAGGAAATTTCACTGATTCTGATATTGCGGAATTCGACGATTCTCACAAAAACTGGCCCGACAAAGGCGTTGTCACTTTTATTGATTACTTTACTAGATACAGAAAGGATTTAGAGCCAGTCCTTAAAGATATAAATGTAGAAGTAAAATCCAATGAGAAGGTGGGTATAGTTGGTAGGACTGGTGCTGGAAAAAGCTCATTTACATTAGCTTTATTTAGAATAGTAGAACCAATTTCTGGAAGTATAATGATTGATGGTATTGATATCACTAAAATCAGTCTATTTAGTCTAAGATCTAAACTAAGCATAATCCCTCAAGACCCTGTTTTGTTCTCGGGGACCATTAGATTTAATCTATTTCCATATAGCCCTGATAACCAATTAACTTCTGTTACCGATGAGGAGCTATGGAACTCTTTGGAACTTTCGCATTTAAAAGACTTTGTTATGTCTTTGGATGGCGGATTAGATGCTGAGGTCCAAGCTGGAGGTGAAAACTTTAGTGTTGGTCAACGTCAACTGATGTGTCTTGCCCGTGCACTGGTTCGAAAGTCTCAAATATTGGTCTTGGACGAAGCAACTGCTGCTATTGATCCTCAAACAGATGAATTGATCCAAAAAACTATTAGATCTTCGTTTAAAGATAATACCATAATAACTATTGCTCATAGACTTAACACTGTTCTTGATTCTGATAGAATTTTGGTTTTAAGTCATGGTGAAGTTGTTGAATACGATTCTCCCAAAAATCTTATGGCCAATCCGAAATCTTCATTTACCTCTTTCGCTCACGATGCCGGGATATATGAAATTTGAATGACTTTATTACCATACCAAATCGATTTAGATCCTCCCCTTATAATTAATTATAATATTATTGTATATTGTTTTTTGCATATACAATTCTCGATTATTTTTCTAATAAATATATTTTGCTATTTCTTTCAGGGACTAGTAATTTATTTAATTCATATTAGTACTAACTGAAATTATTATTCGATTAAACACTTTTTTAATCAGATTACGGGTGTTAGTTTGAAATATTTTTTTTTTTGTTGGTCGAAAATCTACTCACGTTTTTTACTGCCATTCATAAAGGGGTTAATCAAAACTTATCATTTTTGCATATAAAAAAAGACGCTAGAGACAATCGAGCATTCATTTTTAGTGTGCGAAAAATGGGACAACGTCCGTAGGAATACAATGGAGCGATTTTTTCCCCAAAGTATAATTTTTGGAGAAAGTGTTAGTGTTTCTTCTACCGATCCAGCTCA
>LSSL01000128.1:35047-45618 GCA_001953115.1 Smittium mucronatum | reverse complement strand
ATATATATATATATATATATATATTATTAAAGAATAATAAAATAATCTTAAATAGATTAACTATCAATTTTCCTCAAATAGAAATTTAAAAATTCTTAAATTCACACCGATAATTTTGAATATATTATTCAAGGAAAGGAGAAAAATCACAAAAAAAATCATTATAATAATCTACCCCCCCCCCCCTTGGAAAATAATACTGGTAAAATTTTTCTACGTTAAATCTCTATAAAAAATCCATTTTACTAATAGATAACAGAATATAAAGTCTTATTTCACAACAATAATCGAAGCTATTTTAAAGATAGGGAAAATTAAAACATCTTTCTAAATAATCTTAGATGTTGCGATTAAAATATTTAACGCAATAAAAATTAAATTCCTTTCAGAACATAAATTTTTCTTTTTCTTTTACATTTTTATTTTTTAATCATTAAAAATTAATTCTTGGAAATAAAAATAATTTTTGACAAAAAAAATAGCTCATATTTCCTTAAAATATATTTATCTTGACATTAATAAATCGATTTTATAGAATTTTTGAGCATTATTTTTTTAGCTGTAATTAATAAATTCGATTTTACACAATTGATAAAATTAAAATAAATTAAAAACTAGAACAAATAATAAAGTTTTTAATTCTAAAATAATTTTAATGGAAATAATAATAAATAATAGCTAACTTTTGTAAATTTTTATTTCTGAAATTGAAAAGTATGAATTAATTTTTTTTTAAAAGGTTGGGTCATTAATAATGTCTATTAACAGTTATTTTTATTTTTGACATCAAATATAAATACCTATTAATGCCAATGAAAATATACCACACACTTGGAATAAGTTTTAAATCCTCTTTAATAAAAGTAGGTTTATATCAAATCAAAATCCCACTTGAGCTAATAATTTTCTATTTTTTTATCTCGATTAATCTTTAGCCTTTAAAAATAGGGGCAATAAAACTGAAAATTAGCTTGAGAAAAATTAGACGCTATCAAAACCGTTTTTTACTCAATTCTACAGCTCATATAGTTCCTAAAATATCATTTTTATACACCATTATTACTTTGAAGGTTATAATAATTATTTTTGTATTTGCTAAAGAAAATTTCAATTTTATTATTATTATTATTATAATACATTAAAACTAACAATACGCCTGATATCCCAGGATAATAAGAATTATGTGAATCACATTTTGATTACTGTATATAAATAAGAAAGTAAAAAAAGGATTTATCATAAAAAATAAAGAATGGCATTTTTACTATAAGGTTTCAAAATCCAACTTGACTTCAAATAGATAATCCCTGATAAAATATCAAACCCCATACCCATTAAATTTTTTTCTCTAAAACTGATATAATTTATTCATTACCATTATCTCCCTGCTTCATTAAATGTTTAGATTATATTATATCACCTTTATCTTCCATATCAAATAAAATATTAATACTTTATTTGTAGTCGATAGCACTTTTGGAAGATGTATTTATTTTTATCCAAATATGTTCAAAAAAAAAAGTGTGTGAAATAATTGATAACGATATCACCATATACCACACTTTTACGTATTTGAAATTAATTGGGGTTATTTTTTGGACAAATATTTATTTATGGTTGATTTTTTTAGGCTATTTGATAGAAATTTGAAATAAGTTCGCCTATATTGCTAACTTCGATATTAAGAGAAAATATATCAAGTTGATTTGAGAGCGTTTCTATAAAGTTGTTAGATTTGAAATATGTAATACTCAAAAAATAAAGAAAGATAAAAAAATGCTGAAATACCCAATTTATACATATTTTTTCGTGCTATTTATAAGAATAATTAATATCAGCTCTTGTTACTAAACAACCCTCTAATAAATGTAAAATTTAGAGTACCATTTTAAATGATAGACTTTGGCTAAATTATTCTGTCCATACTTGTAAATTTTGGAATAACAATCAGAAACATTTCTAAAAAATATATTTCAGTGTCTTTGAAACATTTAAAATAGCTTTTGAATGATTCTGACAGGTAGTTGTCTTATCTATAGTATTCTCACCATTGAACTCAAGATAAATAAACTTGATACCAAATTTGGATGGGAGCCTTTTTTTTTCCAAAAAAAATTACTGAAATCTGATGTTCCACCGCTTGCGTCAACCATTTCAAAAGTCTAAAATAAACATGTGAAATATATTCCCTAGCTTCGTTTCAATTTTCTTTAAGATTTTACCCCGATAATTTTTTATTACACTGCATTATTTTAAATAAAATTTGATCTCCGATTATTTAAATTTTATAATTCTTTTCGATATTACTTAATTTAAACCTTTATAAAAGGAAAATGGGTTGCGTATTGGCTGGTTATACAAGATTCCGTTATTTTTTTGTAAATATTTGGGTATATTTAGCAAAAATAGTAATGATAAAACTTATTTCCATTTCAGGGCTCACGTGTGCTATTATTAATTGGTAAAATTCTCGTTTTGGTTTAAAAGGTGTTTTTAGGTGATTCTGATGGCATATTTCATCGATTTAAAAAAAACAGAATTGTGAAAAAAAATCGGATTTTTGGGCTTATGATTTTAATATCATATTTTTCTACCTTGTGAAACTTCATTACCGTCACTTGATGTCTACCATCTGTTTAGCGGTTTAAATTTAGTTATATCCCTTCAGTGAATCCAATGCATTTATTTTTTAGAAAATCAAAATATGGATGTTCCAAGTTTCTCTATTCTGTAAAATAGTGCTGCTAGAAACAAAATCGTTCGCCCAATACTACCAGGATTAGGTGAATTTTGGTTTTTTTTCAAAATATTATTCAACAAACTTATTCTATGGACGCTATTTAACGTTTTTGGTAATAAGGGGTTTCGTTTTTAGATCCATTAAAAAGTTATATTTAAACCGCTTGAACCGAAATTTGATATAGAAAATAGAAACTGGTACACTTCTTTTTATTTCTTTAAAATTTCTGGAAGGGTGTAAGTCATTATTGAATCTCATTTTTTTTCTATATTCAGATTTTGAAGATTTTATAAAGTTCATTTTAGCTAAATTGAAATATTTTAAAAGTAAGGGTTTAAATATACCTAATCTTATTTTTTAGCGGTCTGCGTTTTTTATCTAATTCGCAATGAAAACCTTTTACTTTCATATGTTGACAGTATCTTTTGACCTATTATAGTTTTTTTCGATTGAGCGTTATTCTAACAAATTTAAGCCATTTATGGAGAAAAAAAATTCCTAATTTAGTTTATTACATCGGATTTTATATCATCAATTTATAATTTAACTAATTAAAAGTACACCTTTGCAAATATTAATTTGCAATGAAAGATAAATCGTTATAAAGTAAAGCATTTTTTGAGCCAAATAATCTCTCATTGATAGAAATAGGAAATAGAAATACATAAAAGCTCTTCTAAATCTACTCAAAATAACGTAATTCGAAATTTCCAAGTAAAAAAGGGCTTACATCTTTTTTCCAAATTTTATTTATATTGGATGGATATCTAAAAATTCAAGAGTTCTTTTTCCCGAAATTTCCTGTCTTTAAACTAACTTTATCTATGTGCCAATAGAAATTCGTTAGCGATTACTAGCTTAATTAAATTCAAATAGCTTTTATTTTTTTCGGCAAAATGAAAATTTGCTCATGGTTCAAACTTTTCTATTGGCTATTGGCTATTAAACTCAAAAATAACTTTAGTCAATTAAAGGGCTTTTCCCACGTTCCAAGATCTGAAGAATTCTGTGATTTTTAGCAAAATATTCGTTACAGATTTTAGTGATAGTATTCAATTTGTAAGGTATTTAGGTTTTGTTTAATTGTTGTGCATAAATAAGGGAGTGAGGTATGAATTAAATATTTTCATGCATTGAAATATCCTTATTGTATTAAGACATTAGAGTTTTTTTTTTATCTTTACCTTTAAATATTCTAAAGTTATATCATATTAATGTTTCGCAAACCCGTGTACCAATTCTGCATATAATAAAAGGTACAAAATACCACGATTAATTGAATGAGGGCTAGTCAAGTTTATCAACCTGAGGTAGAGAGTGTTGGTTAATTTATTTCAATTTAGGGATTTATCCATTCATAATTTCAAAGTACGAAGAAAATTTTTCTCATACCACATAAAAAATTATATCTCAAGGTACAATGGAGCTTTCCTTAGTTTCATAAGATTTTAATACATTAATAAGTTAAATACAGACCCTGATTAGCATTATATTTTCTACAGTTCAAGTTATAAATACAGATTAATTTTTTTATTTATTTTTAAAGAAATTAGACGACCAGTACGCATAAGGCAATTCCAGCGAAAAATCATATAAATAGGTATATTAATTACATTCCCCAAATTATATACTAATAAATGAATAATAACAGTAGCATATTGCATCGATGGAAGCATTTTTTTCCAATAAAACATTTGATTTTTATCATTACTATTTTTGAAGTTCCATACCACAATAAAATCCGGTAGTCAAAATAATAAGCATTTCAATAAATCACTTTTCTTTTTTTTTTTTTTGAAATTGACTCCTATTATTCTTAAAAAATCACAAGAGTATTATTTTTTAAAACGAATAGCCCTTATTATGGTTTCATATCGCTCAAGCGACATGTCGAGGTAAAATTATTATTATTATTTTAAACTTTTCCTAACTATCTTTGACAGCTTATTAAATGTTGGTAATGGAAACGTCACGTATATATACAATTTATAAGTTTTCATTAATCCTATTTTCATTTTTTCTAGGTCCTAAATATACTTTTTCTCTTGGCTAAATCTTTCATCTCTTTAAATTAGGGATATGTGAATTGATTTAAAGAGAGAGGTGTATCTATTTTCACATGAAATAATTATTTAACATTAGTTTTGGAATTTGATTACCATTATCATAAAAAAGATTGATGAATGAAGATTTAAAAAAACCGAAAATTTTTTATTGAATTGTTCTAATAAAAAAACTAGTAAATATTGTTATTAAAATTTAGAGAATATAAGGAACTGGTGGAAATTTCATGATGTGAATCCAATTAACTTTTTAGACAAAACTTACAATGTTACCTGTCGAACAAAAATCAAATTATCATGAATCCTTCAGTATCCACAATTAGTATAAGAAAGTTTTGTAACATAGAATATGATTAGAAATGTGGGTAAAGGCTGGTATTTTAATTTCTAGGAGTTGAGGGAAAGATACTACTCCCCCTTTCACATATGGGTATCAAACACAAATATGATACAGTAGCTCTAAAGCCATTCAAAAGCGGAGGCTTTGAGAAGATGTCCTAGATCTTTTCCTCTTCTTCTTTTACAGGTAATAGGTAGCTTTGCATCTTTGAAGGCTCAATTCTTGGATTCTCATTGGCCATCCCGTTCATCATAATAGGAATTAGTTCTTTGACCCGTTCTCTTATTTGAACAGTCCCTATTTTCTGGATGCTCTTGTGTGCTACTCCATCACTATCGGTGGTTAGCATATTTGGATACCCTTTAGGTTTCAGCTTTTGAGTTTTACTCTTGCTTATTGGTCTATTTTCTATTGTCTTTTTTGGTTTGCTTACTGATTTATCCTTTGACTTGGGTTTTGACTTAATGGGTTTTTGGGACATGAGGCTACTTTCAATTTGGTTATTATACCCTGTATGATTTTGAATGTGGCCTATATACTGCATTCCGTTAGTAGGAACGCTGAATTGATTATTAAAGGGGAAATCGCCATTTGATTCACTTAAATTGATATTATAGCCATAATTTGGAGCAATCTTTGGAGAGATCGACGTCAAACCGCTGTAATAATTACCAGTCCCTGAATCATTTGGTAACAAGTTGGATGGCGCTAGAATAGAGCCTCCTGATTTGGAATTTGTACCCTGTGGCATTAATGGTAACAGAATGTTGTTCAAAGATGGTTTTATTATATTCTGATTTTTATATATCTCGTTGCTTGTTGGTTGTATACATTGTTGAGGTTGGGATAAGGATGGGGAAATGCTTGGGTTTGATGAAAAAGTATAGTTTGTGATGTTCATAGTATCAGAGTGGCCATTTAAGACCGACTTTACCTTAGGTAGAAGCCCATTATTTTCAGTAATGTGAGGTGGATTAGACTTTACCTCGATAATTGATGGAACACCGATTTGGTAAGGGGAGTTATGATCCAAATCATCATTTTTAATATCAGTGATGGTCACATCAATAATATCTTCTGCAACAGTATTCAATTTTGAAGACTTCCTTTTTTTCTTGCTTTTCTTATCTTGGGTTTCATCCAAACATAAAATTAAATTATTTTTAAAGAATTCCTTATCGAGAACGTCTTCTTTAGAAATAAGGGTGTTGACTTTCCTTTTTTGACTAGAGCTTGCACTCGTCTTCCTAGGCTTTTTTAAGCTAGGAACTATCCCCAATTCCAAAAGATCAGACTCGATTTCATCTTCATTTATTCCAATTAGCTCTGAAGTTTTGTTGAACAAATCGGTCTCATCTGAAATATCTTCAGAAACATTCAAGTCCCTATCAGGTCTTTTTCTAGAATTCCTGATAGGTTTGGTTCTATTACTGAGCAAGACATTATCTTTAGTTTTTTCGTTTTTACCGATAGGAACTTTGTCAGATTTGGAGAAGTTAAGTGCGTCAAATGAGCTCTGATATTTAGAAAGACCTAAAGTATCCATTTTTGATATACCTTTTGCGTAAACATCTTTAGCTAAAGACAATTTTAGGTTTAAATCGCTAATAATTCTTTCCTTGATACCTCTTTTCCTTTCCAAAAAAGTAGTGTTTGCACTTGATTTTAGTTGGTCAGCATATCTCATAAAATATGATTCACCTAAGGTAAAAAAAGTATCATTTTCGCTCAATTTCTTTGCCTTTTTAGAGTCAAGAATCTTAAACTTTTCAATCAACTCTGGATGCACTTCCTCTTTAGTCAATTTCATTTCAAAATCCAAACCAGCCATCTTTTGAGTATACAGATTCTCCCTTATCTTAGAAAATTCAATTTCAATAATCGATAAACTTTTTAGGGCATAAACTCTATGTGCTTCAGCATCTTCACTAGAGTAAATGCCATCATCATTGTTTAATGAGTAATTGGATTCCTTGAAAGAACTAGGGGTTTCCTGTGAGTCAGGGATGATTCTAGATGGAATGGGGGATTGAATAGGAGTAGATAGCATACTGGAATTTGGAGTCTTTGATGCAGAGCCTAAAGATGAAATGGCTGGTGAATAAATTTTCGATATCGAATTCTTTCTGTCGTTGATTAAATATCCACTCATGAAATTTGCTGAATCATTATTAGTTAAAGTGGAATCATTTGTGATTAAATTGTTTTTGCTTGGATCTGAGGGAATATCCGAATGGGCCTTGGAATTAGAAAACTCAGTAACCCCCAAGTTTTTGCCCTCTAAGGCATCATTAGGAGATTCAGTCTGAGGGTAGTGAAATTGGCTTGATAACTTAGATATTTTGGAACCCACAATTATTTTATTATTTGGGGGTGAGGGTTTGGTCCCAACAGAGGATAGGTTTTTATCAATAATAACAGATCCGATGATATTTGAGTCGGAAGATATCTCAGTTTGAGTATTCTGAGATAATTCAGAATTATCTTTGATATCTACAAGCACGATTTTCTGAGTATTAATGGGATTAGCAGGTATTGGTGAAGAGGGTCGAGTATGACTTTTGTGAGTGTTGGAATTGGAATCTTGATAGCTTAAGATTCCTCCAGAAAGATCATTACAATCTAAAATATCTAGACCAAGGTTACTATCAGCTGAGAAGCTACTTAAGGAATCGAGCTCTGAATCAAAATCCAAATCGGATCTTTGATTTATTATTCCGGTTTTACTTTTTACAGAAGTCATGCTTGAGGACTTGGAAATTAGTGAGAACTTTGAATTGTTTTTGATGTCTAGACCAACTGTTCTCCACTCTCTAATGCTCATAGTATAAAATAACTAAAAAACGATTTCAAGAGGTTTCTGCAAGGATAGGAAACTTTCAGAGGAATTCCAAAAAATATCTTGGAGTCAAAAGGGAAGAATTCCTAACAATAAACTTCGACTATACACCTATAAATTGGATATATTGAAGGCAGAGATTAAAAATATGAAAGAAGGAGGAAATAAAAGAAATGGTATGGAAAATAGATTGAGGTTTGAGATAAGTGATTTATATAGAATTAGGGAAGAATTATTAGGGGACACACCGAATGAGGATGTAGCTATTGTATTAATAAAAATCCTCCAAAAAAAGACAAACACTGAACATAGCCAACTCCAAAAAAGGATCTCAGATCTTAGTATTCAGCACGAAAGAGGATGCTATTGAACTTTTGTGGTACTAAAGATCAAATTATGGAAATATAATTTAATAAAATAGACAAGTAGCCCAATTGATGGTTTTATCGAATGAAATTTGTAAGATAAGCGATACAGGAAAAAAAGGGGGAAAGAACCATTCTGCAACCGAATAGAGAGTGGACATAGATTTTAAATAAATCCTCTGAGACACAATCCGTCAAGAAGAAAAAATGGATGTAGCGATAATGAATGGAAGGAAGCAGAGGTGACAAAAAACAACAATACAAATAATGTTATTGATAGATAGGACAGAAATAATAAATTTCGGAAGAATGTCCAGAGAAAGAAAAGCCTCGCTTGAAGGTCAAATATTTATCGAAATGAAAGAGTAATTTTATAGCTGTTATGAAATGAAAAGAGTATCAAGCGCTCAAGAATATAAAAAAAACGATTTCAGATAAAAATATATTCAGTTGTTTGAGGGGGGGGGGGTAGGAAAAAGTACTTACTGGGGGGTTGAAATGGAGTACAAATACTTGGATATAATAATAATATTAGAAGGTTTATGAGAAGGGGAACTATAAAAGGGTAGAAAAGAGTGAGAGTCTAGTTGTGCCAGGTATGATATCAAAGGATACAAAGAATCATAAAATGGATGTTACCAGCTACAGAAGGGGATAAATGAAAGAGAGCTCTAGGGGAGATGATTTTTGAGATTGAAACATAGATATTTGGAGTGCAGTGTAAAAAAGCAAAAAACAGAAAAAAAACTAATCATATTATTTTGCAGTCAATGAATGGAGAATGTTAGCCAGAGAAAATGGCATCACGCCCCCTCATTGGTTAAATGAAAATGCCTTACTATTTCAAGCTTTATTTCCAAAACTTCGATTTATTCTGTTCATGCTGCCAATTCCTCCTATTGGCTTTCTTGTAAAAATCTAAAAATTTCTCAATACTCTCCCGTGAGTGATTTTTATTGGCCTTCAGGCACTTAGAGTCTAACTAATAGATTAATTGCTGACCATGAGCAGTCTGATGATTTGAAGCCTGATTATTGTCCTACAAAATCGAATCAAAAAGATTTCCTAAAATGGATATGCCTATCGTCATCTAAATCCAATAATAGAATCCATATTTCCTCAAAGCAGTATTTTAACTATATCAACGAATAGTATATAAGAAATAAAAAATAAAAAAACGGCAAATAAAAGGCACATTTCAAATATTATCATTCGCTGTAATAGTTGGCTGATAAATGAAGTGATTTCACTGGTTTTCAACGAGTCAATGATGCGATAAAGTCTAGTGGCATAACCCCCTGTCAAATAGAGACTTACGAATAGTTGGCTCAAACTTGCAATTCTTTATTTTGAAAGATAGAGTTAAACCCCTATAAAGCTTAAGGTACACAAAGAGCTAGATGTCTTTTGATGTTTCGGAGTACAACATAACCCTTAGCTTTGTTCAAATTTCAACATCTCATTTTATATTTACGATATATCTTCGATGGCTGGACCAGAACCTTTTCAATTCGAAAACTATATAATGGCAAATACATAGTCCGAATAAATATATCCTTGAAAGATCCAAGTTCTGTTAGTATATCTTGGCGAAGAAAACCGGACTTTTAATAGTTTCGCGTGCCTATATAGTACCAATGTTAGTTGCCACAATAATTCTGTCAATCTGACTTTTTTAAATTTCAAATCATCCCTACTTGTTATTCTCTCACTCTATGAATTCTCTAAAGAAATCATTTCGGTCACTTGTTTCGTTTTTGCATTTCATGAACTTTAAATCATTAAACCAATATACATGCATATAGTCCCCATTTTCAAACCTCCCCTCCCCCCCTGATTTACATTTTGCTTCTAGCAACACTTCATCAATTGGATAAAACAATGGATTGTTATTGTGATAGGAAAGCTTAATCTTATTTCCTCGCTCAATAGTCTGAGCGATAAAAACTTGATTTTTTACGTGACCATCATTCGCTTTGAAGACTACTCAATTCTTTCGTCTCCAGTATGAAATATTTATTTAGATTCTCTACCATTTCTAAAAACCTATCTGTCAATATTAACAATATGGGAGATTCTCTTTGAGAACAGATGGTGTCAGGATATTTGACCTAAATGACATTTCACCTAATCATGCAGCCTATTATGAGTTAAAATCAAAATGTACTTCCCCAGTAAAAATAGTTAATTTGTATGAAATATTCCTTTTAAAAATATGTGCTTA
>LSSL01000128.1:0-34590 GCA_001953115.1 Smittium mucronatum | reverse complement strand
ATGCAGCCTATTATGAGTTAAAATCAAAATGTACTTCCCCAGTAAAAATAGTTAATTTGTATGAAATATTCCTTTTAAAAATATGTGCTTAATACTTAATTATTAGTGGTCATAAGTTGGTTGAAATGTCATGTAGGTCAATTGGAAATAGGTGAAATGTCCCGTAACCAGAGCAGATACCTCAACATTAAAGTGCTACTTTCCTAATTTGTGAATATACTTTATGTGCAAATGTTATTTTATTGGTTAAATCAAAATCAAAATAATAGATTCTGATCTTTATTAGCAAAATGTATAAAGCATATAGTGCTAGTATAAATTTCAATATCCATTGGCTAGGTTATGATTAAATTTCATTATAACCAATAATTTACATAATAAAAATAAGTCTGATCTTGAAAACAATTCCCTAATATCCAATAGAATGTAAATTTATCTAAGTTGAAATCAAAGTAAAATATTTATTGGCCATAAATAATGACGCGAAATAACCTGCCACAACAAAAAAGCTGAATTAAAATCTACTAAGTTTAAAGGCTTTTTTTATAGGCTCTACGTGTAGCACGTTAGCACAAACATCCAATAAATACATATTATGTTAGCCCTTTAACGTCTTATATGTTCTATTGACTCCTATTTGATAAATTTTAAAAATCACATTTGTTAATTACTACTTTCAGCCAATGTAATTTTGAAACACCTATTAACAGATAAAAATGGTAAAAATATTGGATATGCATAGTCGCACAAATAACTCACTGGCATTTAGCCCTTTCAGGGCCGACGATACAAAAAATGGTATTTACTGTTTGCTCAATGTTTTCATTAGACTAAAATTACTTATATATCATTGGATAAATCTAAAAGTTAGGCCAATTGAAATTGTTACTTTACACAAATAGGAGTGAGACCTAAATTTGGGCCAAGAAAGGGTTAAAAAGACAAACCCTAGATTGATTCTAATTTTTTATTGGGTTTAATTATTAAACACCTATTCAGGCTCAAGTGTCAACATTTTATTCCTTTCAGCCCAAAAAATATTTACACCAATATTTATAATATGGGAGATTCTTAATAAAGAGGGCACTTTATAGTGTATTCTGTTTCAGCGAAAATTATTAAAAATGCTCTTTTATCCAATAAAAGTGAAAAGAAAATTTAAAAAAAAAATTAATTTGTCTAAATGCCATTCAAACTCCTAATTAGGAGATTAGAAAAATGAAAATGCCTTTTTTTTGCTCAATAGAAACGACTAAATTTAATTATACAAATGCATTGGATAGATTTAATCAATTAATCGACCAGTAAAACTAATGTGCAACAAAACGTCCTCTTCATTAAGAATCATCCATATGACTTAGATTTGGATAAATTTGGTAGGTGGCCAATAATCAGTGCTTATTCATAATTAAACATCGATTTTAGATTATAATTGAGTTCAAATCGCGGACCATTATTTTTCCTTCTGCCTTGAGGAGACTTTGTGTCAAAAGTTACTCGAAATTCTATTATATTAAAATTTAATAATTTTATACAATGGCCCAGAAAAAAATCTGTCGTTAAATCCCTAAATTATTCTAAAAAAGCTTATAGCTTCCACAAAACATGTGGACTCGGAATTCTTTATTAGTTTTAATCTAATACCGAGCCAAATAAATGGCTAATTTTTACTATCTCGTCTCTGAAAGCATTAATTCTTGTGAGAACGCTGAATAAAACTTATCCACAGCTTATCAAACATAAAAACCATTTTGAATTTTTAATTCGCTGACAATGGAATTAAATATTGTAGCTCCCACATCAGACGTATTATATTTTAGCAAATATAAACATGGAATATACGTGGCCCGAAATCGGCTAATTGATGTGGATCGTGATAATATGCGTAGAAATGACAACACTTTTATCAAGTTCCCACAAATAAAATACAGTCGGTTCCGTTTGTTCATTCACAATATATTATTGGATCTCTTTCATTTTGCCTCGTGCCAGATAGTTTACTACATATGGAAAGTTCATTATGAGGCTGACCTTTTTTTTATACATAAACCATTAACTTCTTGATTTATTATATCCAACTAAAAGGTCAATACCAGAAATGGTGATGTGTTTCAGAAAATTCATTTCTATTGGCAATTTAAACATTCTACCAATAAAAAAAATAAATAATAATACGGTTTGGTATCAATCATCCAATAGATATGCCTATTATTTTTGGGATTAGATCCAAAATAGAAAAACAATTGGAATTTAGTAGTAGCGCCTATTCAAAATGAGAATTCTCTCGCATATATCCTCTTATCCAATTCCCTTATTCCTCCAAGATTTCAAGTGTCTTTCCAAATACATCCAATAATAATATACGATAATTTGTACATAATATGAAACCGCGCTTGAACTGATAATTTAATATTATGTGGTTTATTATTTATTAATATTCATTTATGCGGCTAAAGCACCATTTTTATTGGTAAAATCAAATGTATGTGATTGTTATTTGTAGATATTCATTGGTGATTAATAGATGAAATCAAGTCATAGCCAAGCTTAGATTATTATTAGCTATTGAAATTTAGTAAATCCATTGAAGGATGCAGGAAAACTATCTATACTTTTAGCTCGAATAGAATTCAGTACAAATAAATATTCAATATTCAAATGCATTTATGATGCTAAATAGATTAACCCAATAAAAATTGTGAATTAAATAAGAATTAATCTCAAATTTGGAATCGCATAAATTGAGTAATTAGATAAATTAAAATTCACAAAGTAATATTGCTAGTAGTTTGATAAAGAGAACCAACAGTATGAGTATTTTACCGTCATCAATTATTAATTGATCTTATACAAGACATTGTTATTAATCAATTGTGTTAGTATTAACTTGACTTTTTTCTTATCAAGGAGTTTTATTGGCGCTTAATTCAAAATTATGCTCCAAAATTTTTCGAAAAAACCAATGATTTCTTATAAATAATCACCTATGTTAAAAAAAAATAGAGCGATGATCATTTCCACACATGCAAATTATATTTCGCCACCATAATTGTTGGTATAACATAAGAACACGAATCCAGTTGTCCAGTGTATTAGTCAGTTGTCAATGAACTAGAAATTGGTACTTGATGTATACATTCATTGTTCTATATGTGACGGAAAACTTTTTTAGTAATATAACTACTAAGTTCACTTGGCTTGTACGATACGTCATTTGTATCAACATTCGGCGTAAACTTCTCTATAAATTGCGCGAGAATTATATATTAATAGGGTGTAAGTAAAATAAACTATCATTGGTGGAAATTTTAATAGAATCTAAAAACCAATTAACTTTTCGAATAGCTTAGCTCTATTATCTCCGGTAGATAAAAATCGAACCACCATTTGCACCGAACGTTTTTGTTCCTTCCCGTTACACTTGGTTCATATTTAATTGTATTGTTTATGATGTTATGGTTGATAAATGGATTTTAAGAAAACCTGCAAACCGGAGTTTAACAGCCTGCTGGAGACAAAAAAAGTAAATAGATAAAAGTTTTTTTAAAATAATAGGTCCATCTCTAGAAAGAACTTTTAAGTCATGTTTATGACCCCATATTACCTTTTCGGAATATCAAATGTTCTAGTTTATTCCTTATTCACTGTTATAAAGCCTCATTGGTTGAATATATATAACTTTGCGAATTGTAGCAAGTATCCAGTTATGGATGTTTTTTATCTAAAAAAAGTATTTAACATTGTTAACATTGGTCGAAAAATGAGCACAAAATTTTATATATGAAATAATAAAGGTTCAAGTTGCGCTTGTAGCAATTTAGAAATTCTTATTTGCTTAAAATTTAATACAAGCCAATAACAAGTATATGCTATAACTATATAGAGATTTGGAACGGTTAAATAATAAAAATCTGAAAATTTATGCTGATATAAGAAACTATTTGTGAATAGCTGATAATTTTTGTAACCATCTGAAAACCGATGTCAGATTATGAAATATTGTGTTTTACCCCTATTAAAATTTGAAAAAATATCTTGTTAAAATCTGAATCTTTTCAAAGATATTCTTTTTTTAGTTCCAAGTTAAGTTTTTTATGGGTTTAGATATTATATTATTATTGGTCTTTAAAATTTTTATAAAAAAAATGTTGATAGTAAAATAAGAAAAAAAATCAATTTTTTCGTGACTGAAAATTCATGCATTAAGGTTTTTAAATTGTTAAATAACAGTACAGAAAAAAAATTTTGAATTTGAAATTTAAGAGAACCTTTTAAAAAAATTCGAGTAATAATTTTTCTTTTTATATTAAACCAAGCTTTTGATTAGAATAAAATGGCCAATAACAGAAAGAATTAGATAGAAACTAGCTAATTTGAGTTCGAAAAGAAATCGCAAAACATGAGAATAAAATTCTCAAAAGTGCATAAAAAATAAATAAATATTTATTATTGCATAAGAAAAAATTCCAATGAATGCAATGCGTATTATAGACAAGATGAGTATTACGACTCTAAAAAAATATATACTAAGATTTACACGCTGAAAACTCTACCAAATCTAAACCCAAAGTTTTAAAGAGGAAAATTATTGAACTAAACAATGGTGGTTTAAACCCATTTCAAATAAAAAATAAATTATTTTCAAAATAATTTGATACATAAATTCAGAATATATACTATAAGAGAGGAAAATACTCAAGAAAATACAAAAAATAAAATAACATTACAAATAAAGCTTTCGAATTCAAGTACCTTCGAATTTTTCGGTGATAAAAAAAATATTTGTGCTTATGTCGCGAACTATCCGTCGCATTTAGGAGATACTAGGTTTTTGGTAACATCTTAAAAACTTATTGAAAGGTTATCCGCTGACTCTAATCTACATTTAGACTTCATTTTCAAACTTATTAAATGGGGTTATCCTGTGATAGTTGTCGGTATAGTAGAAAAAAAATCAAAATTTCTCTCATTTAGCCTTGAGTTTAGTAAGTAGAAATGACATCGAGGACTATCTTTAGATATTTAATATAAGTTTGGAAGAGGTTTACAAGACTGATCTTGGTATAAGATACGAAAATTTTATTCTAGACTCAACTAATAAAATAACTAGAGTGACGGCTTTTTTTCAAAAACCTCTAATAGAATAAAATTTTGGATCCATGTTTTTAAGAATATAAAATATAATATAGGGAAAATTAAAGCAGAGTTGGGTGACTTTATGTATTCTGATATTTGCAAGATGTAACTGATCTCAAAAAATGAAACTTTTGAACTATCAAAAATGGAAATTTTTCAATGAAATAACCGAGGTATTGGAAAAAACTTAAAAAAATTCCCTTGGGAGAAACAAAAACTGGTTTGAGGGGTACTCAGTATTAGTCACATCCACAAATAAGGCTTTGAAAATACTCAATATAACTTTAAAAGATAATTTTACCAGGTATAAAACCTCTAAACCTATTGAATTTTTTGTTTTACCAAAAAAAAAATCGAGGGTTCTGAGAAATTTTATAGCTCAGAGGCAGAAAAAATAGTTTGAAAAGAAATATCTAGCTCAAAAAAAATCCAATATTTTATTTCAAGAATATAAGTAACCTCAATGGCACTCCCTTAATCCATTTATCGGATTCAACAGTTGATTATGAAAATTTATTCGAAACAGCTTCAAAAATATATATAATTTTATTTGGGTGCTTTGATTCACTAATCGTTTTTTGGAAAAAAAAATATATATTTGTGTAAAAATATTTATCATTTATTTGAAATATATATTTTTTCCATTCATAAAATCTCGAAAACAAATAAGTTTATCCATATATACAACGTCTTGTTGAGGATAAATAAATCAAAAATAATCAACATAACATTGCTAGAAAAAATAACAAAGGTCAGGAAATCAAAAAAATTAAAAATAATTCATGTTTGGAAATACGAAGTTTTATTTTACAGGCCCATAATGATTTTTTATCTTATAAAAAATTATTGAATAATATTGTAATGTTATTTTTTTGGTTTTACATTTATTCGTGGATTAATGAAATTAATTATAAGAAATATAATGATATTAAAGTTATATTATATTAAACATAAAAGATATTATGTTTTGAGTAATCGTTCAAAAAATCTAAGCATAGTAAAATTAATATTAAAAGTTAAAATATTTTCCAGTTGATATATAACGCGCATAATATCATCCATTAATACTTATTATTGATATCAGGACTTGTTCTAAAAAAATCATAATGAATGGCTAATATTTATGTATACAGTTGATTTCACTATTTGCTGTATAATTTCAATATGGGAATTATTATACAGCTTAATTGATGGTCGCTGATGTTATTATTGAAAATATTTTATTTCAATTTTATTGTTAATATTTGATTTTCGTGTTGTTGGTTGATTTCTATAGTTGATTCTAATGTTTGATATTGATAAAAAATTCCTATTGATTATTTCGACACTTGCTGTCGATATTTGATGTTTATATTCAAAATATATGATTTAGTTTGATATTTGATAATAATATTATATGTTGGTGGTAGATTTTAACAGTTTATAATACTATTTGGCGTGCTTTATAGATTTTTTTATTGATAATTTATGATTACAATTGATGATGATGGTTTGTGTTGTTTGCTGATTTTTTAGTTGTTTTTTTTAGGTTGATTTCAGTAGTTTTTATTTGATTGTTAATGGTTTTTGATGATATTTGATTATAACTGCTGAGTTTAATAGCTTTTAATAATATTTGATGATATTGTTTAATGTTTTTTGTTGATTTTTTTGGTTTATAGTTGATGCTTTATATTTTTTAGTTTATCGATGTATAAATCAAAATATTATTATATTCCTTATTCAGAATTTATTTATTTTAACAAATTTTATTTATTTTTTCTGTGCCATTTTGAGAAATTAAGTATAACGTAACACTTGGAAAAATTACAAGTATTTTTTCTTATATTTATATTTATATTTTGTTTTATTTTAATCATTAAATTTGGCATAAGTGTATTTATTCTAATAAAAACTGTATTTATAAATGAAACGATTTCGATTTTCTATATTTTGTCTATATTGATATACTATCCTCGATAGATTTTGTATTTCATAGAAATTTGAATAATTGTGAGGTCTTAAATAGGTTTTGATCTTTTTATTTTTATTTTTTTAGGGGTAATTGACTATTATTATTTTTTAATAATTATTGACCAAATGTGATTAATAAATTGGAATATAAAAATTTCAGATTTTAATGAAATAGTTTTCAAATTTTTATAGTGGTAAAACACAAATTTTCATGATCTGATGTTAGTTTTCAGATAATTAAAAAAATAATTAGCCATCCAAAAACAGTTTCCTATTTAGAATAAATTCCACATTTTTATTATCCAAACATTTGGAGTATTATTATCCTTCAAAAATTTAACCTTTTAACCTCTAAGGTGATATATCACCAATTTAATATAATTAAAGAGACCTATTTGTAAATCAAAACAAAAAAAACAATGATATTTAAATTTTCTGTGAATATATGGGGGATCCTGTTTGAAATTGGAAATTTTAATAATAAAATTTTACCACTTTAATAATTATTAAAATCAAAATTTTAAAAGGCCGAGCAATAAAACCCCGAGAAATTATGCTAAATAATGATAAATTAAATGACCATAAGGTTTTGTAAAAATCTGAAAAGAAGTAATTAATGGCAAATTATTTATTAACCCGAAGAAAATCAGAAAATAATTCTGTAAAAATCTTAAATTTTGAAGATATTTTATTTTTTTCATGATTTTTTTCATTTATTGTTTTAGGTATTATATTTTTTTTAAGTTCAAACTTTAAATTAAAACAGCATTGAAGAGATTAATAGTTAAAAAAAATAAGGCTTTCACACTTAAAAATTTATAATTATCAATCGTCTAAGCTAGATATAGCGATTATAAAATATATTTTACTTATTGGATTTAAATTTTTAGAATTTTTATTCAATAAAATCTAAATTATTTTATCGGGGGGCGGGGGTTCTATAAAGTCACGTTTTTGATAAGGAAAAATTACTGGTAATATATATAATATAACAGAAAATAGCGAGTTGGATTTTCAGTTCAATTTTGATTTCGAAAGATGATCATAAAAAATAAGAGCTATATTCTATTAGGGTTTTAAAAAAAATAAAACAAAACTATTTATTACTGTTAAATAAAAATAGATGTATTTTATATGGATTCAAGATTAGATGAGAACTAATACCTTTAAAATAAATTTTTTATTTAAAGTTACGTGCAAAAATAGCGGTATATCCAAAACTAAACCTCTAAAGAAAAAAAAACTTGTTTTAACTAACGGGTGATTAAGTCTATTTAAAATTAAAATTAAGCTAAACTCTGAAAAATTGGATAAATATATACAAAATATTTACTAAACAACAGGGAAAATAGCAGAAAATATAAAAACGAAAAAATATTACTCCTAAATGTTTGGATATAGCTACCTCCAAATTCCCAATGGTAATAAAAATATTGGAGTTTGCTTCATTGATAAGAATTATTGATTGGGTGATATTAAATTTTTAGTTACTTCGGAAATTATGATATGAAGATTATGCTTTGCTTCAAATCTGCACATATACACCACCTTCAAACATGATTAGGGCGTATATCAGGTAGTATTATTAGAAATAACGGATAATAATCAAAGAAAATTCATCAATAACTATGAGTCTGTCAATAGAGATTGTACTGATGACTATCTTTGGGCATTAAAAGTTATTTTGAAAGGTGTTGATACATTGGGTTCAATTATAAATTTGTGAAATCTTTTTGCAGATTTTCCTTCTCGAATAAATGAAGAAATGGATAAATGGGAAGCTTAAACAAGACTATTAGTGGAAGAAATATCTGGTTACATGTATCTGATTTTATTAAAGATAGCAAGTGAAAAAATAAATATGAGCTGGGCGATTTTTTTATTTTTGATATTTTAAAAATGAAAATGAATACTGATTATACGATATTTGAAAATTTTAAAAAGAGTTTTGTGGAAAAAAGGAAATTTTTTAGTATTATGGCGGGAATATTAGAAAAAATTAAAAGGGGTTTTCGAGAAAAAAAAAAGGTTTTAAGTGTACTAATATTTTTGAAATAGAATAAAAAACACTTTTGAAAAATTTAATGAGCCATAAAAGAGAATTTCAACGGATAAGATGTACCTAACGCTATCTAATTATTTAATTTATCCATAGAAATAAATGGTGACTAGAAAAAATTTTATGCTCCGGAGCTAGTGAAGGTGGAATAAAATGAAATGTAAATATCGAAAAACTGAAATTTTTTTCAAGATCAATTAAAAAAATCCAAAAACAACTGCAATAAATTTATCAGGTTCATTGATTGACCCTGAAAATTTATTTCATTTTGTAAAAATACCAATGTTTTCTCGGTAAGATATATTTATCTTGTGCAAAACTTTTTTATGAAATAAGAAATGCATTCATGTAAAAATATAATTAGTAGATATAAAAAAATCTGATGCATCAAATATAAAATTATTAGAGAACGATAGAAGTGTATGCAGAAAATAAAAATAAAATTGAACCCGTTTTTAAATAAATTGAAACTTTTAATATAAATTTTTGGTTTGTTTTGTTTTGTTAAAAACTTATGCAAAAATCATAGGATAAATAAAAATTAATTTAATTTAAAGAATTAAATTAATTAAATGACGATATTATTATAAAAATTAATTGATAAACATATAAATATATAAAATAAAAAATAAAAAATAAAAAATAATTTTGATTTATATTGTACTTTTAAAATTTCATGTTAAATGTTAAATGTAAAATATATTAGATATTTATATAATATTTTTTTTGAAACCAAAGACAAAAGTAAAAGCAGAATATTATTTTTTTGATCTTAAATTTTTATTGTCTGATTTTTAAGTATTAGCAGTTTGTTTCGAAGAATTATTTGTTTTTTCAGATTTATAGTAGTGTGTTTTGAACTATTATTTGACTTTTAACTTGTATCTTTTAAAATTTTTGGGGGTTTTAAAGTGGTAATAGCCAGCTTTGTAATAGCAGATGTCGATGTTGGAGTATTAGTTGATTTTTAAATAGTAGTTTATTTTGGAGTGGTAGTAGTAGTTGTTGTTGTTGAATTTTTTTAATTAGTAATTTTAGTTTTTGTTGTTGAATTTTTTGATGAGGTAGTGTAAGGGTCCTAATGGTTCTTGGAAAATACTAGGGATATAATTTTATTCTGACTAAGGTATATTTCAAACGGAGGAGGAATGAAAGGATAAGAAAACTAATTGAAAAGCTTGCATTCCAAAAAGTGGGAATACGAGCTGTTTATAAAGAATAAGAGGTAAATTGCTAATAGATAATATGAAACTTTAATCAAGGGGTAATGTGCGTAATCAATAATGATTGGATCATTACAGGTAGTTACTTTTGAAGCATATTTGTTGTAAATTGATTTATTTATGGTTGATGTTGTTAAATTAAATTTTAAATGAAGATTTTTTTGGTAAAGTTTTTGATTAGATAGAATTGATTATATATTTTTTCAAAATTTCGATTTTTTTTATGATGAAGAGACGAGTTTCACTTTGTTTTTATTTAATATGTTGGGATTTAGTTGAAATTTTTTCTGGATTTGATGTTATCGATATTTTTTTAAAGGTTTTGATGGAGCTTTAGTTTTCTTTTATGCTGAAAGTCTATTTTTATGGCAGAAACGGATTTTGGCGCTATTTTTTTTCAATTTTAGGCTAATGCATAAATTTATTCCTTGTTATTAAAAATTACTGATAAAAAATTTCTATATATAGTCTCATTCATCGAAGTTTTGAAATTATTAAAAGAAAAATATCAAAAATTCAGAATTTTTAACTACATTATTTATAAATATTTAAATATTGAATTCTAATATATTTTTTTTCTATCAATAAAAATCAATATTAATCTTCTTATGTTTACCAGAAAAAGATTTATTCTGATTTTCGAATAATATGTTTCAATAATTCGCCAAAATTTATAATGAAATTCTTTCCATATTCACAATTAGCGTGGTAGATTTATTAATAAATTTTAAATAGATTTAAAATTTAGTGAGCTTAGATAGTATCCGTTCACAAAGAAATTTTTATTTGTATATGTAGGGGTCTTTTATAAAAAATTTTTCATTAACATTAACTGAATAAATCATAATCTTATAATGCGCTATAAATTTTTCAGATTTTTGCTAAATTATTTAACTGATTTTTCTAGAGGTAAAACATAATTTAACAGTAAATTAAATTTGTTTTCAGACTTTAGCAAAAGTTTCCTGTCATTTGCAATTTTTTTCTTATTTCAGCATAATTTATAAAATATTTATTAGCTGGCCGTTTAGCGAAAATGAACTTATCGGATATTGTAAATAAAAAAAAAGATCAATTTTATAAATGGGGAACTTATATAGTTTATGTATCTTATCCATTTTTATTTGTTTTGAGACAATAAAATTTTATTGTAATCAATATTTTAAATAGGAAAAAAAACTCTGGTTTTGGAAAGAATATATGATATTATAGTGTGAAGCGACTAAATAACTAATGATGATTTCACCTAATTTTTTTTTGGATAAAAATTCTTTATTAAAAAATTATAAAAAAGCCACTTTTTTAATAAATTCTTTGTTTCCACAGGATTTTATTTTTTTAGTTTGGAGATTTAATGGGTTTAAATATAAGTTTAGATTTCCTGTGATATTGATTATTATCATTATGTTACAGTGGATTGAATGCTGATCATTGTTAATAACACATATAAAAATTTAGGGTATATGGCGCAAAAGATGGCGTTAAATTTTTGCTCAATATTTTTATTAAACTAGAATAATTTTTATAATTTTTGTTATAAAAGAAAGTTAGGATAAATTATAAATTTTAATTAGTACAGATAAAAGTTAGGCTTAAATTTTATCCCAGTAACATATAGTGTAGGTTGGGAACCCTCATTAATTTAATCAATGGTAGAATTTTAATTAAATAATTTTTACACAGAAATATTTTTCGAAAGAATTTGATCCAATGGGATGATTAGTGAGGGCTGGTAGGATTTTATTCCAATTGGAAATTTTTGCTATAAGGACCGATCAATAATATTGGTTGTTTTTATGCTTAAACTATTAATTAATCTTATTATAGTTTATATTGTAAAAATTTTATGGAAAAGGGGGGGGAGGGTCATATCTCTATCCTGTTTGAAAATAAATTTTTGTAATCACTAAGGAAAAAATTCTAGATAATATTAATGAATAATGTCATATAACAGGAAATAAAGAGCTTATAATACCCAAATAACAATTATCAATGCTTTTGGAGCATAATCCAATATAGCTCATAAAATAAAAATCATTATCTGGTCATAATATGAAAATAATCTCAGTGATGGGGTTTTTATGCATTACAGGAGAGGGTTAGGATAAGATTAATTTGTCATTTATTTTAACCTTTTCGTCTTTATGTATCTTAATTACAAAAATTTGCGGGGTATTAATAAAAATATTTGTCAATTTCATCAATTAAACTAATATGTTGATTTTTTTATGTTGAAATCAAGGTAACATCAATATTGGCCTTTGGTTTTGGCACGAAATTGTCATTAAGAAAAATAATATAGATTATATTTATTATATTTATTATTGGAAATTTCCAAAAGCTTTATTTTGTCCTATTATAGATTATTTTTCCTAGGGGTTTGGTTATATTTGTATTTAAAACCAAGAAATATAAAAATATGAAATTATTATAAAGTTAAAAATGTAAAAAATCTTTAAATTAAAGAGATGGATTGGCATCAATAAGATCGGATGACTATTCTTATAAGTATAATTTAGAAATATATGAGTTAATAAAACTTAAAGCAACTCATTTTTTTCAATTAAGTATTTCGAAGTTTTAAAATAGAAATTCACAGAAATCGACAATAATAAACTTTTTCAAATACAATAAGAGAAAAAATTGCATTAAATTCTAATATAAATAATCAAATCCATAAAATTAAAGTTCAATTATTTATTTGAAAGTGTATGAAATGTATAAAAAATTAAATTTTTTGTTGAATTCTATTAGTAAAAAATATAAAATATTTTTATCATTTTTTTGTATAGTGGCAATTATAAAGGAGGGATTTAATGAATTACATATCATAAATTCAATAAATCAATTTTCAAAACCCTGATGAAACTAACTAATAGTAAATTATAACTAATTAAAGTGAACTGTATATATAAATCAATTTTTTGCTTAAGGGGTGAATATATGACTTATATGAAATTCTACATCTGATAAATTCGCAGAATGATAATTTGGTTTCAAATAAAACAACGTTCTGCGTTTAAGCTGTGAGAAGCTAGAAAAAAATACATATTTTTTATATTTTAGTTAATAAAAATTTAAAATAGTTTAGGTCACATTAACTGGTGATGAATATGCTTATTCAGGGAAAAATAAAAAAATATTGGATTTATAATAATGTTGATTTTTAACCCCATCAATTAGCAAGAAATTTTTAGATCCCTGTATTAAATATCGATACCATTTGATGAAATTGAAACCAATTGAAACCGGATGCGAATTTCTTTATTTCACAAGATTGGCTTTTTAAATCTATAAAATTGGACTAGATCTTTTATGGAGGAGATTTATATAACTTAATATGATCATTTAAACCGCTCAAAAAGTACACTGAAGCTGAAATTGAAATAAATTTTCTCGAGGTTCTCTAAAAAAAATCTTATCAGTGGATTTATAAAGTATATTTTTACATCGCTGTATAAAGAAATTCATTTTTAATAAAGCGAGGGCCTGAGTAACATGAAAAAAATTATTATCAACATAAATAGGTAAAATATATCTTGTAAAGAGTAATGCGGGATTTTTTTATAAAACAAATTCTGTATCTCCCCTTAAAATTTTCTTCATGCCTGTTAGTAGACAAAAAAAAAGTATGATATCTGGTTCCATTTAAAGTATACATCGGTGGTATCAATTTACCTTCACTGAAATAATAATATTAGATTAAATAATAAATTATTATGCACGATTTCACACCTAAATTACTATTACAGCATAATTTAGTGAAAATTTTAATTCTGGTACACTTTTTTTGACTCTGTTTCTCTCTTAGATCCATAAAATTATTATGAACCTGTATATAGTTATAGATTTCAATATTTGTCGTAGATTTACGACTATTATAAATCATCAGTAAAATCCTTTTTTAGACAGTCTCTTTAGTTTTTTCCTTTGTGGACTGAAGATCTATCAAATTTTCTTTATACAAAGAGTTTTTTTTATAAAGGGGCATAAAATAAGGATTTGTTTTATCTTTATCTTACATTAATTCAGTTTACACACTTTATCACATTAAACTATGTTATACCCCGAAGTTGAAACATGCTATAAAAGCAAGACAAAAAAATTTTTTTTTCATAGAACATTAGGTTTTTATATTCAGATAAATAAATCCATAAAATAACTTTTAACATAACTAAGATTATCTGGAAAGCTTGAAAGGCACAAAATAGCACTTTAAATAAATAATCCGTAACACAAACTTGTTTAAAACAAGATAAAGTTTGCCTCAAATAGCTTGGGTAAAGCCACAGCAACATATTTGCCCCAAATTATACATCCAATCTAACTTTGAGGTTTTTTTTATGTCTTTAGAAAATTTTTAGACAGATAGAGTGAAAAAAACTTAATCTAAATTTTAATTTAGCTTTTTACCTCAAAAATATATATTATATATGAATAAATATCCAATTCAAGTATTCGATAAGCGCGCGTAAATTTCTTTTTCTTTTTATTTCTAAGTAAATACTACAGATTAAAAAAGATTAATGGGCCTAAGATTTAAGATAGAATTAAATGATTCAAAAACTTTTTGAAAAAAAATAGAGTATTTATGTGTGAATTAAAATTTGTTAATTTTCCCATATTAAACAAACACCCACAAATTTTTTTCCTAGTTTCATCGATTAGATTCACTATAGTACAATAAAAATGGCATCTAACCTATATTATGAGTATAATGGCGATAACAAATAAAGGTTTCTGGATTTCTGAAATTCCGGATTTATAGTACCGAAAACTGAAAATTATTTTGACAAGCCTAAATATATATAAAATAATCTTAAGCTTTCCATTAAAAACCGAGGTTATAATATATTTAGATATTTTCTCATCTTATATCCGGACGGATTTAAATAAAATGTTCTATTATACGCATCATATACCATTTTTGACAGATTTTTTACCGAAAATCAAAAAAATATTCGAAAGTCCAAAATTTTCAACTCTATAAAATCAGAAAAATTAGAATGGCTCAAAATAGTTAAGACGCAATTTTATGGAAATAGTGTGAATTCCAAAAAAAAAAGAATGAATAACTCAAGTTAAAAAGTGAAATAGATAAGAAATTTTTTATTTTCATTGTAAAATATTTGTTTATGGCTTAGTTTTTTGTATTTCCACCTATTATTATTGCTATTTTTTTCGTATCTCATATAAATATATATTAATTAGATCACCAAAAATGTAAATCATGTCTGTGAGAAAAAATGTAATTTTTATCTTTATCATTGGATTTTTTTGATTTTTAAAACAGGAAAATTTATTCATTTTTACTAATTTTTTAAATTGAAAAAAATGATAAATTATTAAAAAATAATATTTTACTTGGATAAAACTCGTGATAAAAGCTATTTAAATCTTTATTGATAAAAAATACCTCATAATTATGGCTAATTTTTTTTTATCAAAATAAGAAGATTTTATTGTGTATTACATGTTATTGCAAATATTTTGTTGATATATGATATATCATTTAAAATAATGAACTTATATGTAAAATTTTCGATTCATTTTCACAATTTTATCTTTAAGATATAAAAAAAAGTCCGATATACTATAAATATTCAGTTTTATATAAAAAATAAAATATTTTATATTTAGCTATAATATAAAAATTCTAACTGTTAGGGGTTATTTATATAACGCTTTTAAGCAAAAAATTATCGGGTGTTTTTTTTGAAAGTTTTTTCCATCTCGATCGAGGAAATAATAACAAAATTTTGTCATTTTTTATAGGAATTTTTTGCAAATATCGAAATTCTGACACCCGGAGAGCAAATATATTTACTTTCTTTTTCCAAAAAGTAAGTAACTAACTTTTTTTATTTCTCGGATACGTTTTTAATTTTAATTTTAATTTTATTTTAAAATTTAGTGAAATAATATCTTGATTTTTATATTTTCGTATAATTTGATTTTAATAAAACTAAGAAATCAATTTTATACTCGGAAATGTTCCCAATTTATAATTTTCCAAAAGAAAAATTCAAAGAAAATTTTCCAGAAATAAAAAACAAATAAAAAGTCTAAAAAATCAGTAGGAGAACTTAGTTTTTTAAATATATATTTATACATTTATTATTAGGGATAATTTTTTTAAAAAAATAATATTAACGGTATATAATATAAAATACATTTTTTAATAAAACTCTCCAGCATTTTATGTTTGGAGAGTTTCAAAAGATTTATAATACGATTATTTTGACAAATTTATACGAAATTTTAAAATATAAGTTCAAAAGTCAATTAAACGTATTAATATTACTTATTTTTTCAAAAAAATCTTTTAAAAAATTATGCAGAATATCATGTAGGTTTATTGATAATATGAAAATTTTTCTATATCCAAGTTTTAGATTTCTAAAAAAGCTTATATATATTTTAAGTAATATAATCGAAAAAAAGCAATAAATCATTATTTATATTGTTAAAATGGTAAAAATATTAGTAAATTAAAGATTACTTAAAAGTGCCAAGACACCAACATCAAGCTTAAACCATCTATCCATTTTTTAAAAATACTTATAAAAAAATAATTAAAACATTATTAATTAAGTCGTAGTTACAAAATAAACTCTTTTTTAGAAAAATTTGGTGATTTTATTATTATTAATATTTTTTTATATTAATTGGCTTAATGGGTATAAAATACTTTTTTTAAACAATTTTTTAAAAATTTAAAAAATCTATGTTAGAAAATAAAAACACATCGCAAGATATTTAACACAACAGAAGTTAAAATTATAAGATAATATTTTTTAATATTTGTAAGAAATAGCTTTTGAAATTATGAGTTTTTTAATAGTTTAAAACACCAAGTGTATCAAATCATTAATTTTCAGAAATTATATATTTGGAAAAATATCAAAAAGTTTAAAAAATTTACGACTTTAAGTTGATTTTTAATATAGATAGAATTATAATATAATTTTTTGTTAGAAAGCTTGTCTTTTATGTTATAAAATCTACCAAATACAAATAAATCTCTATAATGCAGCATTTAAATACAGAATTTAACATTTTTATAATTCAATTGGTTATTTAAATTACAATTTAGGCCTTTTTTGAAATTAATTTGTATTAAAAAACTTTTTAAAAATTAAAAAAAAAAAGCTTATGGATTTTCAAATTTGAAAAAGTGTTGCTAAATTTAAGAAATTTAAAATTAAAATGGGCTATTGTTTCTAAGCGCTAAAATTTAGAAAATATAAATGAGTATGAAAAATAAATTCTATATAATTTAAATATGGAATTTTTAAATCGAATTTATTGTCAAAACCGCTATTATTTAACATCTTCGAGTTATATTTAAAATTTTTGTTCCCGGATAAAAATCATCTTATTTTTTAAAAAATAGAAATTAATGGAAAATAAACTATTTTTTTTTTCATTAAATAAAATAAGAAATAAAAAGCGAAAAAGATCAAAAAATAATTTTAAGAAAAATACTGTATATATATATATATATATATTTTAGGGAATTTAAACATGAAATCTGTCTTAGATTTTAGTATAAAAATTTTTTTTATAAAAAAAAATAGACCAGAGTTAGCAAAATAAATGAGTGAATTATAGAATAAATATAAGAGGTAATTCCCAAGGTTATCACGAAATAGCTCTATCAAAAATCAAATGGTAAATTTTTGTAAAAATTTAAATAATATTGTAATTGATATATATATGTATATAAGGCGCATTAAAAATAGTCAAAAATACGGAAATAATTTATATTTAATGGTTACGGGACATTTCACCTATTTCAAATTGACCTAATTGGCATTTCACCCAATTTATGGCCACTAATATTCAATTATTAAGAACATTTTTTTAAAAGGAACATTTAATAGAACTAACTGTTTTAATGGTTAAGTTAAATTTGATTTTAGCTTGTAATATGCTGAATAATTAGGTGCAATTTCAAATAAGTCAAATATCCTGACATCGTATTTAGTTCAATAATGAATTTAAATTAAAAAAATTATTGAGATAAGATTTTTTGTTAATTTTTTTAAATAAGGGGCTAATTTAATATATATATAAATACGGGGAGGGGTTTGTACTTCAAAAGAAACATATATTGGCAGAAATCCGTAGCTGAATCTCGGTAAAAATTTTTAGCATCTGAGAGAAAAATGCCAATTTATATAGGAAATTAATAATTTAATAATAATTTAATAATAATTTAATAATTAGTTATTTTTAGACAGGTGTTCTAGTGCTGAAAAAATTATGGTTTTTTATAGGGGCTAATTTATGAAATCATGTGAATATTTCTTTGAAATTTAAGTATTATTATATAGTTCAATGTCACACAATATTTATGGATATAAAAGAACGCATTTTACAATTTTTTTAATATTTATTTATTTCCGAGTTTTTATATGTCGATTCAGTTTCAAAATATTTTCAAAAAGGTAAAAAAAAAAGTTCGAAAGAAGTTTATTAATACCACATTAAAAAAAATAGATCTTTTAAATCTATTTTTGAAGCTATAAAAAGTCTCTAAAATTGTTTAATCACAGTATTTTTTCAAAATTTTAGAAATTCAATTTTAGATGTTTATAAAAATATCAGTTTCAAAAAGAAATCTTTTATTTTTTTAATAAATCTTAAATTAAAAAACAAATTTCTTTTGATTTTGATTTTGATTAGTATTTGAAAATATAGTTCTAAGATCTAAAATAATAGTAGCGTTAAAGATCAGCGCAATAATTAAATTCTATACTCTAATAAAATAATTTTTTTGTTTAATATCCATTTATAATTTTCAAAGCTGTAAAAATTTAAGAAATACATCACCAAATTTTTTTATAAACAATTAAAGTTTTTCAATAGAAAATTTTTTCTAAAAATATTTCAATTCTGAAAATGGTAATTTTCTAACTTATATCCGTAAAAAAAAAAATTAAAGATTTAAATCGCTGAATTCGATATTTAAAGTTACGAATTAAGCTTAAGAAGGATGGACATTTGGCAAGAAAAAGACCACATAAAAAATTGAGTGATCATATAAATTTGAAAAAGTCTAATCCTCTTCTATAAATGATAAATTAAGTTTTTTTGGAGGTTTAAATCAATATATAGCAGTAATATAGATATTAATACTTTAGCATCAGAAAGGATCTTAGTTTTTATTTTTAAATATTTATTTTACAAAGCTTTATATTCACTAAATTCATTAAATTTTTAAATCATATTGGGATAGAATTTCCATCATCATTATATTTATTTGAATATAATAAATTATCGAAAAAAATTCAAAAAAATTCGCTAATAATTAATTATATTTTTTTTATAATGTATCGCAATTTTTTTAAAACATTAGTCTTAATGTGCCACAATTTATATAAATACATGCGTCAATCTAAATTATTTCAATAAACACACATAACATTTTATTTGTTTTAACATCCATATAGGAACAATTTTATTATAAAATTTAGGATTTAAAACCGAAAAATAAATTATATTACTTCATTAAAAGGGTAAATATTATTAAGAATAAATTTAAAGAACTTTTTTTTTATTAGAAATATAGTTTTTGCGAGGAAAAATTTAAAATATTCAATAGAATAGTATTTTAAACCTTAATTATATATATTCTGCACAAAATTCCTACAAAATGATGCAAAAAACATTCTATTTGCATTTTTTTATAAAAGGAAATATCGGAATTTTTAGATTAAAACTACGAGCAGATTAGATTTATAGAGCTCTTAGAAATAATCGTTTTTTATATGAGATGTTTTTAAATTGAACAATATTTAAATAGACGAAAAACTTGATATTAAAAATAAAATATTTTTTAAAAAAGTGAAGCCATTTACAAAAAAAATATCAATAAAATATAGTTTATGAAATTTAAGTTGATTTTTTTTTCGAAAATATAATATACGACTTGAAAGCATTATAAATACCCCAATATATCTAAATTTCAAAAAAATCAAAAGAAAAACTCCGGGGACACGATTACAAATTTTAATTTTTAATAATGCCTCTCTAATAATTATTAATAAATTTTTTTCGATGGAGATGTAATCAAAGGACCTGAGTAAATTTTAAAGCTATAAAAATATCTGAATTCGATATATTTTTTACCTATATCTTGTTTTTTTCACCAATAAATACAAGATAATTTATAGTTAACATCTTCGATCGATGATAAGAAAAATACCGTGGTTTAATTTTTTAAGAACAATCTCGATTGAATATTAGTAGAAATTAAAAGTCCTCAAAAATACAGAATTGGAAAGGGGATGATAAGTTCTAAATTTTATAAAATTAAATGGCGAATTATAAGATACAGATAGCCCATTAAACATACCAAAGAATGTTGTAAAATGATGAAAACGCTTTTTTTACCAATATTAAATGTTGATAAATGTTATTAAAACGATATTTTCACGCAACACTGCCTGTTTAACATGAAATTTCATGAAAGAGCCTTTTTCATAATTTTATTGTTGATAGGTTCTATAAAAATTGTAAATTTTAATTCAAAACAAAATACTAAAAAATATAAACTTTAATTTTATATCACGATAGTTATAATCGGATAGAGATTAAAGATCTTATAGTTTTTTTTATAAAAAATATCAACTACGAAAGTAAGTAAATGCCTTCAAAAGCCCTGTTTAATCTCAGATTTCATTAAAAAAAATATGATTTTTTATAATAAAATCTTATCAGACATTAATTAATTTGTAAGAGATGTTGAGGACTGGTGAAGATTTGCCGATAAGTTGCCACCCAAAGTGTATAAAAGTAAGAGCATATAAAATTTCCACCACACATGGATAAAAATATCTAAGAAAACGGGTCTAAAATATGACAGGAAATAAACAAAGATGCCATTAAAAACTACCGGATACAAAAAAATATTATTTATCGAAAGAAATCATATTAAAAAATTACTGGTTGACCACCTTTACTTTTTCTAAATTAGTAATCCTAAAGGGGTGAATTTTTTGTGGGTAACCGGTGAAAGTTCAAGAAATGGGTAGCTTATATTTTAGAAAATTAATAAATATAAGACAAAATAACCCAAACTTGATTTCTAAAGAAATTTTTTTGAAATTCAAAAAAATAAATATGAAATCAGGTAAGTACAATTTTGAAAAAGTTGAAACTACAACTATAGTAGATGATATATTTAGCAGAATATTTTGGGATAACAACCAAATATTTTCTTAAGGAATAATTTAATATAAATTAAAGGTATATAATTATCACAATAAATAATTTTGAATAAGTTCTGCAAAAACACTCGATTTTATAATATTTGAGAATATAAAATATGATACTATCTTTACAGAGTCTAAATAAGCCATAAAAAGGGGTTTTAACGATATTATAATGAATACTATTTAATCTAATAATTACTTGAGCTTATATAAGTGATTTAAATTAATTAATTTTTTAAATTAAAAAGATTTTAGGGTAAAAATAGCCAAAAATCAATCAATTTAATTAAAATTATTTACAAATAAAAAAAAAAATTTAAGTCTATTATAACAAACTTGTAATTTTTATAATCTTATAATGATAATATTATGATCTTAGGTAAAAATTAAAACAAGCGGAAAGAGTTAAAGAACAGATATTTTTATAATAATGAGAGAAATCGTAAAAGTTTTTTAAAAAAAATTTAAAAATTTAAGTAAAGATATAAGAAATTTTAGTGGGTAATCCGACCAGCCAGATTTTTTCATGAAAAAATCTCATGTGAAAAAACTGTGATTATATAGGAATAATTCATTACAGTTGAATTTTAATTTAATTTTTTAAATTTCATTAATTTTTTATTCTAGGTAAAAAAATTTAAAAACTTATAAATAAAAAAAAAAAATCATTTTGGAGAAATCAAAACTGAATAATTTTCACAATACAAGCGACACAGCTTAGTTTTTACTCTTATAATCTCAATTTTATATTGTTATTGGGTACTATCATCGTCTCCAACGAAAATAAAGACTATATTATTAAAGGTAATTTATTTTTTCAAAACGAATTCCGAAAATTTTCAGACTTTCGTTGTAATATAAACAGGATTTTCGACGAGATTATGTTATCTCAGTAATTTTTGGATAATAATATGAGATATATGACTGTAAGACGGATTTATAAGAAAAATTTTTCTGGAATTCAAAAAACAGAATTTCGATAAAATACTGTCAAAAAAATGATTTCTAATTACATAAAAAGTTAATAACCAGACGGAATAGCTGTTATATTATCACAATTTAAAGAGGGTAAATGTTATTTTGTTTCAAATATTGTGAATTTTTCGATCGAGGGTAAAATTTAACAATATGTCTTCCTCTAATTATTAAAACTAAAAATTTTCTCTTGCATAATCGGAATAGCTTTAAAAAGGCACTAATAGACTAATTGAAATAAAAAATCAAAAAATTATATAAAAATTAAATAAAATATTTAAAAAATTAGTATAAAATTAGTATAAAATAGTGAATGGCACCCATTGCATTTAAAATCTTAGATATAATACTAAATAATTTTAAAATAATATAAATAACTCTATTTTTTTTTTTTCGATCTAGCTAAAATCAGCAAAGATCTCTAAAATTCGGGTTAAAGTATCAAATAAAAAAATTAATTGATTATTAAATTTTTATTTTTATTTTTTGAGACTATAATAAGCAAGTAAAAGACTATTACTGTACTTTTATTTTATATTTTAATAGTAGAAAAAATATATGACCCATTTTCATAGAAAATAAGCCTTTAATACTTTATAGTTATATTTTTTTCCATGGGAAACTGCGTAAAATAGCATGTGATTTCAGCCATAATATATTGAGTTTAGTAAAAAATCATTAAAAAATCTAAAATTCACCTAACAGGGATACATATGCCTAATATAATAACAAATTTAAATTTTAAGTCTTTATAAAAAATGTGAACGATAAATTTTCAGAAACAGCAATTTAGAAATGAAAATTAAGAAAAGAGGATTTCGATAAAATAAAATTAATTTTCATTTGTGTTTTACTATTATTTTTTTACGGTAAATAAATTAATTAGATAAAATAACGATATAGAAGTTGGAAAAAGTAATTTATTATTGCGAATTATAAATGTAATACGATGAGTTAAAATTTGGAAAAATATTAACAGAAAAAAATCTGGATATTAATGATAGGATAAAATATCTTATTTAACCACAGCATTCATTGATTAGAATAAAAAATGATTCTAAAAAATGAAAATACCTAAATACACCACAAAAATTGCATCCATATTTTGGCATATAGAAAACCTAAAAAAAAATAGGGATTTAATAATATTAATATTTAAATTTTGGCTTGAAATATTATCGGCTCACTGAAAAACCTTTTATGCTGCTCAAATACCATGTCACTGAATAATTTAGCCATTTGAACGAATTTAGCATCAAATAGGAAAAGTATCAATGTCTTTTTTTTTTTAGTTGAGCTATGTAGTTTTAAATAGCTTCACTTTTTTAAAAAAATGTAAAAATCAAGTTGATCAAATTAAAACAGAAGTAGATCAGAATTAACACCCATAGCAATATAATATATTATTTTTAGAGAGAATAAAAAATACTAAAAAAAGTTATGAATTATATTATAATATATAATAATTTGTAACACTCCATTTTAAAACTTATAAGGTTAATAAAATTATTTTAGAATATTTCAGTAGCTATAGATCACAGCTTTAATTCATTTTTATCTCTTCTAGTAAAATTTGCTGATTTTTAGGTTTATTTTAAATATAAAGAAATATGGTAAAGAAATTTTCGATATGAAAACACCTCCAATATAATTTGAAAAATTGGGTCTTTAAAAAGATTAGTGAATAGTAAATAATAATAAATAATAAATAAAATAGTAAATAATTCACATTTATATAATTTTGATTATAAAAAATTAAAAAAATTGACTAGATTAAGCTATTTAAATGTATTTAAATGTTTAATTATATTACAGTTCTAAATAAATGATTTTGAATATAAATATTTTAGTTTTTTTTATATTTTTTTAAAAGAGCTCAATAAATTTTATGGATTTAAATTTTTTATTTAAATTGTTAGCAGATGATGTAACTCAATAAAAAAGCAGATGATAAATCCAACAAAAAAAATAATTCAGACCTTAAATATCTTTAATATAAGACGAATGTAATAAAATAGTAATAAATATTATTGCCTTTTCTATATCAGATGATAATTTTTTTTATTCAAAAATTAAAAGTGAATTTTATTAAAAAAGGTTATTAAAATTATCTATTTATTCAGAAATTTTAGCTATGGATTATATTTTCTTAGTGTGAGAGGTTGAAATAGGAAAATTTAAACCATTAAATCTCCACCAATTTAAGATCTTTTTTTTTGAGGTTTATCATAGTCAGATTAAACAAATAAAAAATCTTATTCGAAGGTATATAAAGAGTAAGACAAGGTGAAAATCAAGCACTAAACTTTTTAAAATGTTTATATGCGAGATTTTTTAATGAATTGAGCACTTTAATTTAGTTTATTTTTTATCACCATTCTAAGAAATATTAAATTAAATAAAAAAACAGTATGATCTTAGTAATAGACCAATAAATTAATTTAGGCTCAAATTTTGAAAAATTTGCCAATATAATGAGCCAATAAACTATATCATGGTAAACTGTCAATGAAAGAAATGAAAATTGATGCCTTGCTTACCGAATAACATCCAATATTGATAATTTTCGAAGTAAAAATGATTTCGATAAAGTTTTAACCATACCTAAAATATTCATTAATTACAACGAGTTTATATTTAATAACACACTAGGAAAAAAAATTCTTGAAACTGAAAAAAAAATTAACAATAATATTCCCATCGAAATTTAAGGAGTAATTAAATTAATCAGATATGAATGACATTTTTAAGTTTGAAAATTTATCATTTTTTCAGCCCTTCATTTTTTTTATAAAACTTGAATACAAATTAAAAGTTAATTTATATCTATATGTAACTATATATCGATCAAAATTTCAAAATTTCGCTTATATAGAACCAATAATTTATGAAAAAAAATATAAAATAAAACTTTCAGCTAAAAAAGAAAAAAAAAGAATTATTTGCAGTCGTTATAATTTATTTAATGTATGTAAGTTTTTTTTGGTCAAGATTATAGTGGTGTTAAAGAAAATTCAAAATATGGATGAATATTTAAAAAAAGACATAATAATATGTTTTGTATACTACGGAAAATTCAAAATTTATATGCAAATTGAATCAGTTTATTTGAAAAAATATCGTCATTATAAGAAAAAATAGAACTTTAATACCTATAGTTTGGAAAATCATACAAAAAATACCAAATTTAATATAATTTTTTTCGTGCTCTAAATTTTTTATTTTTATGAGAACAGTTAAACTCATACATGATTTTTTTAGGCTTAAAAAAGCTGAAATTATTTTACTAAGATTTTTCACTAAGAAATTTAGATTTCTTCCTTTATAAAATTTATGTCATAAATAAATAAAAAAATCATTTTAAACGTATAAATTATTTAAAAAATCCATATTTTTAAGCCATTTAAACAATAATCATAAATATTTATATAATAATCGAATTTTTCTTTTAGTTATTTTCAAAAAAATTTGATTCATTTCAAATGATCTCTAGCAAATTATTTTAATATAATAATTAAATAACAAAAAATCATATAATTTTAATATTTCCTCCAAAAAGCCAAAAAATTAATAATAATAACTATGAAAATTTCCAAAATAATTTTAAAGTTAATCTTTTGAAAGAAAATTTGGTAATATAACTAAAATTTAGGCTTTTATTTTGAAATATTATCGATAAAGCTTAAAATATTTAAACTTCTCTATTTTACTTCTATTTAATTGTGTTTTTAATACATCAAAACTGGGGTTTTTTGGTATAAAATCACATGTTTAAACAGTTAATTGTTTAGTAGAGAATTCATTTATTTTCAATTTAATTTTACTTAAAAATAAAAAAATAGTAGATAATATTTTCAAAATTCAGTAATTAATTCTCAAATTCAATTTTAAATTCATAAAATTTTAATTTTAACTAATTCAGACGAAAAACAAAAAAAAATTGTAAAAATAGCAGTCTAAGATCTTTGACGACAAAATCGACGTTATAAGCTAATTGATATCAAAAAAAATCATAAGTTTTTTTATTTTTAGAAATAATAGATAAAAACACCAAAGTTTTTTTTAAAAAAAGAAAAAAAAATAATTTGAATAAAATAAATTTAATTAAAATAATAATGGGTGTTTATGGAAATGAAAAAAAAATTATTTTTTATTATTTCTATAAAACAATTGAGTTTGGTTTTTTCGGAAAAAAAAAACTAGAATCATAGTTATTTTTTTTTGAGGATTAATTTTGAAGAAAAACTAATTAAAAATTTAGTGAGGCGAAAAAATTAAAAAATGAACTTTAGCATACATAAATAAAAATTGAAATTGGCAATCAAATTTTTAGAATAGTGAATATTTAATATATAGCCTTAGAAATATGTTTAAACTGTTGTTAAGTTTATCCACAATTTCTTTTATTTTGAATAAAATTAACTTTTTATATCAGAAAATAAAACTTTAAAATTATGTTATGTTATTTTATTTATTATAATTGTTTTTTTTACCTCAAAGTTTTGGTTTAATTTTTTTTTAAAAATAAATTCATCCATATTAAAATAATTCCACCTAATTAATAATTCGTATTTTTTTTAAGCGGGATTTATTTTAGAACTCAATTTATATCACAAATAAAAAATGATTTAGAAGGAATAGAGGGTTTATTTACTTGAATTAATGTAAGGTGCGGTATTTCAGATAGTATTTAAGACTTCATTTTAAATTAAGCATGCATCCTGTTGATAGATAAAGGAATATTAGCACTGAGGATATCAATATTTTCCATGATTTGACCTTTTTTTTACTGATTTTATATTTCAATGAAATAAATGCTTAAAAATATTTAAATGTTATAAGAATTATTATTTAGATTTGATTATTGATAACCGTTTAAAAAGAGCAGAATTAAAAAAATTTATAAAATTTAGGGCATCAAAAATTATATTTAATTTATCTATTAAAAACTTATAAATTTCTATTGAGAAAATAGAATATTTTTCCAATTATTGAAATAATATCAATAAAAAAAAATTCTATAATTAAAACTGAAAAATTGAGCAAAAAAAGACATTAAATTTTCAGAATATTTCTGTTTATTAATTTTTTAAATTATCAAATTGAATTCAGATTTTTTGTAATTATTCTTGAAATGAATTTTTATTTAATTATTTCAAAAAATTTTATCCGGCTTTTTTTTTAATTATTACACCAATTTAATAAAAATATTTAACAAAGAATAAATCCTATAATTTTGGTAATAATTTTATGAGAAAGCTTGAGAAGATTAGAACATTTTACTCGATAAGGGTTGAAGTTATGACTAAGACTATAAAATATTATGGATATTGATTGATAAGGTTGTTGAGATGATAGTTATATTTATTTACAGATTATTTTCATCAATATTCAATCTTTTATAATTTTTAGTATAAAAAATATATAAACTTCATAAATTTTTGTTATTTTGAACATCTTTCTGAAATTATGGATTATTAAGAGAAAAATCGAAATAATTTTTTATTTATTTAATTCGATGCATAAATATAAATTTTTAATTTAGCCTCACTAATAAAATAATAGAAAACAAAATTTGACTGAATAATAACAACTAATAAATCTTAATTTTTTGCGAGAAGAAACAAAATTTATATCTAATGTTTTTGTTAAGAGTGAATTAAAATATTAAAATCTATAAATGTAATATAATATAATAAATAATTTTTGATAATACCAAAAAAAAATCCGAGCATCTATATTAATTTATATTAAAAAAAAAGTAAAGTTTTCCATTACAAAAAAATCAAACATTTAATAGATAAAAAAATCAAAAAATGTTAAATTTATAAAAAGTCTCAAATAAAACACAACTAATCTGTGTTTATATTTTTAAAAAATAATATGAAGTTAAAAAACTGGATTATTTGGAAATCGAAAGAAATTTATTAAATAAAAAGAAATTTAAAACAACAAAAAAAAACATTGGATGAAATATTGGTAAAATTAAAAGCTCAATCTCCACTAGATATAAAATAAAAGTTAAGTTTAAAAAAAAACTAAAAAATAGATGAAAATAATTTCTACTTTAAAAAATAGCATATTATATTCAAATAAATTATTTCTAATATTCACAAAAAAATATGAAAATGCATGAAGGGATAAAATATAGAAAGCTTTAAATTTTTTTTATTAAATATAACTTTAATTATAATTTTTACAAAAAAAAAAAAACAAATTCAATCTTCTTTTTCTTTTTTTTTTTAAAAAAATTTATTTATTATATTCAAATACTAGAAAAAACTAAAATAAAAATAAAATAAAAGTAAAAAATAATTCTAATTTCATCCCACTCCCGTCTGTCGCTCTAGCGGCTCCGTACCCATTGTGCACTGGTTCAAGGGTAAATTAAATCAATCTATGAGATAATGTCGCATAGAAAAAAATTATATTTATTATAATCGATCCTAAATATTACCAATATGTATATAATTTTATGTGATTTCATAAAATGAGCAAAAAAATTTACAAAAAATATATTGAAATAAATTACCAGAATCAAACTAGAATTAAGTTGAAAAGATTTTATATAAAAAATTTTTCTTTAAAAAAATGAAAAAATTATTATATATAAAACTTATAATTTATGTTAGCGAATGCATCCATGCTCTTTTTTCTGGGAAGTGGGCAATTTTTTTTTTCTTAATACTTCATGTATTTTCTTATACGAGAATATTTCAGTTTGAAATTATGAATATATATCTGAAATTTTTTGATCTGTAGGTGTTATTCATCTGAAAATTATGTAAACCATGTTTTATATATTCTAAACTGAAATTTTTTTATTATTTGGGATATTTATGTGGATTATAAAAGAAAATTGATGTGTGAGAAAAAAATTATATATGTTCTAAATCAAAGTAAAAAAAAAAATTCTTGAGTTTATTAATTATTTTTATTAAAAAAAAATCAAATTTTTGACGTCAAAAATGATTAAATGTAGCTTATTAGTTTTTTAAAATATACAGAAGTCATTATTATTCATGATTTGGAGAGTTAAAACATCTCAGATCTTCGAAATTAATAAAAACTATTTTTCAGATTATTTCTAAAAGTATTATTCTCGGAATTTTGAGGTTTAATTTTAAATTTATATCCATAAAATCAAGAAAAAATCCATGATTTAGATACGAAAAAATTCTATAAAAATAATAGCTTGGAAATTTATATCTTATCGAATTTTTTTTATTTTTATAAGCATTTACTTATAGTTTAATTTTTTTACCTTAATTTTGTAAAAAATTTACTTTCAGAAATTAAAATCACATTTACGAAATTTAAACTGAAATAGCAATCGCATAATATCTTTGACTGATAAAAATAAATTATATACTCTGAAAATATAAAAATTATAATGTGTAAGAAAATAGTGCAAACATTTTATTTCAATATGCGTCGTCAAATAATCGTTTTTAAAACATAATATTAAAAAAAAATTATCAGAGTAAAACAGATGATTTTAGTTAATTCGGGGGTCTTGAAAAATATTTCTTTTAATAAAATATCTATAAAAATATGCATGCTAAAGATGAAATAATCCTAAAAGAATTTCTAAAAAGTGTTTTGTATTATAGCATATAAAAATTTAATGATGCCAAAATTTAATAATTACTAAGAATCCGTAAACAATTTACATTTCTCTATATATAATGTTTATGGTAACAAAATAAAAAGTTTATTTTAATGAAATATCCATAATAAAAAAGTTTAATTGTTATTTGTGGGAAGAGAGATTTTGAATTTTTTTATTAATTTAATAATATTTCATTGAAAGAATTTCAAAAAAAGTGAAAAAAAACTTCGGAAATTCGCCACCAAATACTTTCTACTATTTTAAAATGATTTTAAAAGTAATTAATTAATTATTTTAAATTATTAATGAAGTGATGATAATTAATTAAATTTAAATAATTTTCAATTATTTTTATTTATTGAAATTTATGCAATTTGAATCTTCTAAAGATATTATGCCAAACTAACCTGAAATTTTATAAGTTTTTCTAGCTATCAATTTAAAAAAATAGTTGAATAAAAAAATATTTATTTAAAAAATCTAATACTTTTTAAAAATTTTTAAAAACTTGATATTTTTGTTAAAATTGTTTTATTATATAACAAAAAAAAAAAAAGAAACTTAGTTTTCTCTTTAAAGAGTCATTCATATTTAATTTTATGATCAAATTTAAAATTAATTTTAGTGGCTTTTATCTATAAAAACCCATCTTATCAATTATTACCAAGAAATCGAGATTTATAATTTTATAAGATTATTTTTAGAAAAATAATTATCTTGGAGTAATTTATAATTTTAAAATTAATTTAAAGTTTTTTTTAGAATGTAATTGATAATTATATAATCTCAACAATTTATATCAAATTATAAATATAAATATTGAATTTTAGGATAATAAATAAAAATAATTAGCTCATGACTGAAATTTTTATAATTCGGTTTCAAAGGCCAAAGAATATATTATACTAATAACCATAAATAAAAGGTTAAATACAGTTTCTGAACAAAATTATAGAAAATTAGACATGATGACGAATAATCCGCAAATATATAATCTAAATAGACAAAAATAATTTTTCCCGCCTAATTACACCCGCAATTATCGTTAAAAATCCACAAAATTTTGTCCATTTAAATCATTGGCTCTAAATTCATATTAAAATTCCATTAGTTTGATTTAAAAATAAAAACTTTTTTTTCAAAAAGTGTAAACTTATTTGCTAATAATATTGAATCGTAACCAAGCCTTTTCGAATCATAGCATTTTTTGTTCTTAATATGATTATATTTACACCAAAATTTTTTCGTATGTTGTTTTTCTATATTAAAAATTTCCACTTATGGATTCGATTTAATACGAATAAAAAATTCTTTCTTTTATATAAACTTTTCTTTTTATTCTTGATAAAAATTATAATTAAAGGCGATGGAATCGAAGGTTATTTTTATCACAAGTAGCCAAAAAAATAAAGTATTTGGGGGCCATATAGCCTCCGTTCTTTTTTTTATATTAGTTTTATATTAGTTTCTTAGATCTTTCAATCCAGTGTGGTGAATGCTCTGATTTACTGAATTTATAAAAATATATTTTTTGGTTTCACAAATTAAGCCAACAGGAAGATGATTTTTAAACTGGAATCAAATAAAGCATAGGTATTGGAATTAGAATGACACAAAAAGACCCATCGAAGATGAAAGAGTTAAATAAAATAAAACCATTATTTGATTTGTAGCCCTTGTTACTACCCAATTCAGTATTTAATGTCAAAAAAACAAATATAAGATTGTAAAAATAAATTTGACCAATAATTTTTTTTTGCTGATTTTTTAATAAATACATGGGTGAAAATGGCTTGTGAAAATTAAATTCATCTGTTTATTAGAGGATTTGCGGATTTTTCATCATTTCTTCGTGTTTTTTTTTTCGATATTCTGTCTTATTATTAACACCAATCATAAATTAAATCTGTATCTACAATGTTAGTAAATAATATGAATTATTATTTAGGAATAGTGTCTTTTTTTTTTATTATTAAAAATTTTTAAATTTTTTTTTAATTGAATAGAAAGTTAAGTGGATTCGTTTAAAAATGTGTAAGAAACTAATTTGCATAATCTAGCCATCTATTTAATACCATAATGTCACAAAACCAAGAATTTATTATCATTAATGATTTTTTTAAAAAAATAAGGAAATTGATATTAAATAATTTTAAATTTTCAAAAACATATGCTTATTAAACCCAAAATGATTTTACAAAATGCAAAAAATTGGCGCAGTTTTTTTTCCTGAAAATATATAACTCCAATTCAGTATGCTAAAGAGGGAGATTTAAAGTTAAAGATTCTGAATGATAAATTATTTTGAAATACCGGTACCTATTTAAAATCTAGAGTTTTACAATAATAATTTAATATCCGAGGATTGACTTTCAAGTTTAATTATCCTATAGTTTTACCCTCCATATCACTGCGCTTTTATTCCAACTACCACCAGCCTGAATTTGTAACATTCAGATAGAATATATGCAGATATGATAATTCTGATCGTATCATTTCAATCTACACTCTATTGAGAGAGATTATTTATTACGTCCTCAGTATTTAACGTAAAATCAGTTTGTAAAATAAATATAATTTTGTGAATTAATTAAATACCGCTAAATATGCAAAGTTCATCTATATAATATAAAGTTGGATTAATTCTTATATATTACAAATAATAAGATATTTTCTGCTTTATTTTAGTTAATTTTTTAGGTAATGAATCGATTTTTTTTTTTAATCGTAAAGAACGTAAAAATAGGAAACTGTCAATAGAATTTAGGAAAATTATAATAGCTCAATAATTAGCAGCGCTTGGTATAATTATCGAAATTCGAAAAAATGAGTTTTTAACTTATATTTAGTTTTTAAACTACTTAGCCTGTATCCTGTATCACTTGTTCCGATTTACCGATTTATTTTCTTCAATTTCAGCAGCTTAACTAATAGAATTTGAACTTATTTAAATGGAAATCGAATATATGAAAATTTTGGATAAAAATTATATAGATAAATAGATTACTGGTGACGAAATAGTAAGTATTTTTATTAAATCATACGCTTTATTTGATTTTATGTCTCAATTTTCATTCTCATTCCAGATTTTATTTGATAAAGGTCTTTGAATGCAAATAAAATCTCGATTAAAATAATTATTACAACAAAGATGTTTTTTTAAAAAAAACATGTTCGTATCTTTCAAAAAAATTTCATATTACTAGATTTTTTACATAATTAATGAGGAAAAATGTTAGAATAACTCCTTCGTCTCTATAAATGAAATGTATTCAAATCTGCTAAATTTATTTAAATTTATTTGCTAATTTAAGATATTAAACAAATATTATGCTGATTTTTCAAAGAAAAAATCAAATCAGCATAAAAAATGGGAATGAAAATGTCACTAAATGGCCCACCGGCAACGGAGTTAATAAAACAGTTGAATTTCACATATTTTAGTCGATTTTTCCACATTTTGCTATTTTTAAAAAAATAAATATTAAGGCCACAAAATCGAATAATTCATAGGTAGTTGGAGAGATCCCCATCTTATTTCTCCAGATATATTTGAGTTATAACTTCTTGAAAAGGTTTAAAAATTGGAAATTTATTTATTTATTTGTTTATTTATTTATTTTTTCAAATATTTTCTAGTTCACAGTAAGTTGTAAGATTTTCAATGTGTTTATTTGCTCTTCCTACTACTCGTATTTCTGAAGGCTCAATTTTTTTGATTTTTGAGAAATGATTTTTTTAGCGATTTTCAGCCTCTGAACGCAAAAGTCGCCATTCTAGCTTTTTTTAGGGCAAATTAATACATTTAGATATCCAGCTTTTTAAATTTGGCCACTTTTGGTATACTCAACCACCGAATTAATCTTTTTTTGAAGTCAAATATTTTGCTCCTTGTTTGACTATGAATAGACCCATGAGTTATGTCTTACTAAAATTATGAATTCTTTGTATTTTTTTTATCCTTTGTATTCTTTGTTTATTTCGGTTTATATCTAGTTGACTCGACTTCAATTATTCAGATGTCTCCCCTCCATAGTAGCCAATAGGATTTAGGATATGACTAATGAGTTTGGATATTAGGCTAATAGGAATACAAAACTGGATCAGGTGGTTGAATTTGGCATAAAGTTTCTTTCTATTCTTTGATTTTTATTATTGATTTCACTTTTAATTAATTGAGAGTAGTATAGTCCAAGTATGTATTAATCGAAATTTGCGAGAGTTTTGCTTTGTAGCATCAATTCAGACGAACAGAGGCAAGAATAATCAATTTTACGGAATTTGGACTCATTTTCAGTCATTTCCCATATATTTGACAAATTACGTTTAAATTGGTACAACCTGTAACTCGATTTCAGGTTCTGCCACAACACTTTTTTTTTTTTTTTTTACGGGAAATTTATTTTAAAG